>PVIR01006833.1:0-42505 GCA_004026965.1 Petromus typicus
CAGAAGTTCAGTCATGTGAATCGAGGCTAAGTCAGAGCACTAGTAGACATCATATCTGAACAGGAAGTGTAAGGGAAAACTTCCGTTTCTATGGAGCCCAGGTTCCTCCTACAACTTCTTTCCTGGCTAGTGGTTTTCTTCTGCTGCGGACAAGCAGTCTCTGCTGAGAGAAGGAAAGGGAGGTAGAAAGTCCTTAGCCCCGGTGAAACAGCTCCTTCCCCTTCCTTCTGTTCTCTCTGAGGGGACCCAGGCAGGTGCACTGTCCCTTCCAACACTAGTTCAGGTGTGAAAGTCTCTTCCCATACCTCGAGTTCTTAGATTCACATTTGTGCTCTAACTGTCCACATGCTGGCAGCAGACAGCTACAACTCTTCATTCTGAATAGGATGCATCTACTATCATCATAACTGCATTCCAAACTTGTTAATGCCCCAACAGTATTTTTATGAATTAGGTGCTAAAATTTACACATGCTTCCAATGAAAAAAAGATTTATTCCTTTCTAGTGGTTTAAGAAATAAAAATGACCCTGCATTCTATGTCTGCTCAATTCCCAGAGTCTGTAGTAGAAGCCCCAACATTCAAATGTCATGGCAGATGTGTCACTGAGTCTCACAGAAGTGCCCGTATTTGGACCCCCCTTATGCACTTCACTGAATATATAAATGAATGCGAGCTAAAGCTCCTCCTGCAGAGTTCAGGGAAAGCACCTTCATTCAATGGAGATGAAGAGCTATTTGCTGATACAAATGAATGCCACATCGGATGAACTGTTCCAAAGGACAGTTATGGAGAAGTGAACAGGTGCTTTTCCTATATTTTTACAAAGAGAGGTAGAAAGTACAGTTATGGTTCCAGAGCACTTCTGCACGTCAGATGTTGGGGTGGCACAGGGTAGTGAGAGGACAGGAGTTTAGCAAGCATTGCCTGAATGCCCAGGGGATCAATAGCATGCTGGAAATGTGATCGCATGGAGGCTGCAGAGGAAAACCAGAATATTAAGGGGAGAGAGGTAAATCCTCAGCATAAGAACACAAAGATGTGTATAAGGTAAGCAAGAGGGAGACTGAGACCAGAGAGAAGTAGGAGGCCAAGGACAGGTGTCTAAAAATACAGACTGTATAGTTTAGGGGGTCCAGTATAAAATGAAAATGTGGGAAAATTAAAATTAAGAAAATAACTTCTTAAAAATTAAGAATTGCAAGATGGCAAACAAAAGAGATTTAAAGTGAGAGTGGGGTCTTTCCAAGTGCAGGACCCATGGACTGGATATGCCATATCCATACGGCACATTGACAAAGACAAGCCTGGGCTTCGGGCTTGAAGGGGAAAGGTAGCTCAGCAGCTGCCAATGCTCCTTAGAAAAGCACACTTCCCTGTGCACTTTCCTCTCAGAAAACATTGCTCCTGAATGACCACAAGACAAATGAATCACATCTGAGCAGAGTATCCAGCAGCAGCAAAAATGGAGGAGCTGTCACAATTGTTATATGAATTCAAATTTGTTGTAAATTTTAGAGCACCTTTCCTGTATCACGACTTATGTCAGCACCAAAACTCCATTCTCAAGTAGAGGCTCCTGACACTCTGATGAGCATATTACTGAGGCCTATAAAACAACCTCTTGTGATGTTTCTTTCATAAGGGTCATAAAGCAAAGCATTCAAAACAGTTAATTTTTAAGGTACTACTATTATCCATCTTTAGTTATGAATTTAATGTCTCCTTAGGCTTCACAGCTTATAGTGCAACTCAAAACATGCAAAGGCTATTCAAAAGTAGAAGGTTCCCCCAGTATCTCATTATTTGCACCCTGAAAGATACTGTTTTAAAAGCCTGAAGATATCTGAATAAACTTGTTTAAAGGAGTTATAAAAAAGATAAGTAGATTTTTTTCAGAAGCCTATAAAATGTATTATAACATTAAAATAAGATTGTATATCGACTAATTTTCTGAGGACATTTGTTTTTTTCCCAGGGGGGAATTCACACAGAAATAAAGAGAGCAAGGGCTTAACACCATTGTCTACGTTTGTCCCGAGTGAGTGACATTTCCTGAGTCCGAGCGTCAGTTCTGTCCTGAGTACGATGTCTACCAGGGTCATATCTCAGGGAACAGCACAGAGGACGTCCTGAAGCTTGTGAGAGAGCAATAAAAAGCTTCAGCACTCAGGATGAGACACAAAATAGCCTAAGACCCCAACGCGTGCCTCTGACAGAAATGTTTTCTGAGCAGGCCTGAGTAGGACGGGTACTTCTCCGGAAACTGCCAACCTCAAAGAATTTCCCTTTGCGGACTTATCTTGCACGCTCTGGACATGTTTCATGTGTTTGCTTTTCAATGTTATAAACCCTTTTCTTCTCATTTAATACTGTCTTAGGTAAATTTACACTTTCATTAGTTTTGCTGTGTGAGTAAAAGTGGTGTTTCTCTCAGTTTTTGCCAGATAAGAGAGGCCAACACAGCCGGAAGGATTTCTCTGCATGTGAAGTGTTAATCCCAGTTATTTTCCCCTTCACCCAGGAAAGGGTAAGAGGTGAGCATTCAGACATGAATGTGAAGGAGGCTTTACCAGTAGCAAGTGGATGTTGGTTACATGTTTACTATGTGAAAAGACCTTCTATCTGAAAACCAACTTCCATATATTCGCTGAGGACCAAAGATGGCAATCTGACCCATTCCTGAGACCTACGGCAGATGCAGATTCAACACAGAGGAGAAACAGCAGTGAAACTGTCACCCACGGGAACCACACGCCAGCTCCGGGTTACAATTCTCCTGCTCCAACTGCCCGGTTAGGAGGCCAGGCTGCAGGAACAGCACACATTTCAACTACCCCCCCAAAACTGTCCCAAACCCGTTGATTCTCCAGGACTGTGACAGTCATGTTTGTCCCAGAAAAAAGAGCTATTTGTGGTATATTTTCCAACCAGAAAATCTTACCCTGGCACGCAATGTACCACACTGCTTATCCTGAACAGAATGCTGTGTGCAATGTCATCAAGCTCAGTAGTGTATCCCATGTAACCTCACGAACGTCCACGCTAGGGAGTGTGAAACGAGGTGTTAAATACCCTGCAGGACACAGGAGCGGGGCAATTCCCAGCCACAGATTGCCAGAGTTCAATGTTTCGCTTATAACCAAGTATGTGGTAATTACACGTTTCATTATTCAGTTATAACGCAGAAATGTCAGAAATAGGCTCTTAACAGAAAAGAATCAGTTTTTAGAAGAGCAAACTCCTCTGTAAAACGGAATGCATGTAATTCACAAGGCAAACCTATCTAGAGGACCAAATTTTATAGCAACAGATAAAATACTAGTAGTGAGACCTGCTGACCTTAATATATCTATTCTAACTCATTTACAGAATTACAGTTACCCATTCACCATTACTAAAACTTAATCTTTGTGTCTTCTTTAGAACTTCTATAGAAGAGATAGCACAATCCATTAAACAGGCTTTTCCAGCATGATATTTTAAGCTTCATTCAGGGCTACACACTTTTTCCCCCTTATTCCTTGCCAAACATTTGGAACAACTAAGAGGACACGAGAGTCATACCACACTGGCATATCTGGTCAAAGCAAATAGTTAGCTGAAAACCACAACTGGAGAATTGTAATAATTCCTGAGTCAACAGTCAAGCCTTAAAAAGTGTGTACACATCCTGGTAAGGGCAGTTTACATTTTAAATAACAAAGAAACATTTCACTTGTGCTAAACCCAGCCCCAACAGGCAGAGCAATAATGTGATGGGGAGGAAGGTGAGGCAGGGTGAACAGGGCTTTGGGAATGGTGAGGGTGCAAGGACACTCTGCACACACAGGACACAGTAGCAGACACAGGACACAACCACAGACACCAGCGAGCACAGTCGAGCACCATACAACACAACACTAGAATGCAATCATTTCTTTTTTAGAAAAATGATATAAAAGATGGTTTCTCACCCCTCAAAACAAAACTGGAACTTTGGTTTACAGGCCCGGCTATGCCCATATGCCCTCCTCGTCATCCTGTGGCCGGCCCGAGGTGGGGAGGTGCACACAGAGGGGGAGCACCAGAATGAAAGAAGAGAAGGTTAGTCACACCGAGATGCATTGGAAAGGCACGTGAATCTTCACTTTATTTTTTCATCTTAAAGAACGAGGACACAAAAAATCCATAATCATTTAAGTTCCACACCACTGAGTTGTCAAAAGCATAACCAAGTTTTATATCTACGGTAACCCCACAAACATTCCACCCACCCAGCTCTTACTCTGTCAAGATTGGATTAGAAGATTAAAAGTAGACCACATTAACAGATGGTTTTTTGTAAAGCATGCAATCTGAATTGCCTATGCCCAAGGAGTAGGTTAAACCTTTAAAGCAAGCAGAGAAGTAATTACAGTAATCAGATACCCTTAATTTTTCTTAAGCTTAAAGTATCAATAAAGGCTGAAGAAGCATTAAAGAAAAAAACGAACTCCACGTACTTGGTTGAGACAAACATTACATGTGATAATTCTTATTAGTTTTTCACAAAGGCTCAACCATACTGTAATCGAATCTTATTCGTCAGGTTGTATTTCTCTGTTCACATCAAAGGGAACGTGCATACCATGGAATGATTATACATTTGCATAAAGTGATTATCCATTTGTATAAAATGACTATACATTTCAATCAAGTGAGTTTAAAAGACAGAGAGTAAACTTTCAATTTAGTAACATGCTTGCAGAAAGCAAGTGTTATTTAACATTGTGTCCAACTGTCAAAACGCTGAAACTAATTTGGTCTGAATTCTTGTTGAAAATATTTCCAGAGCGACTCTGGTCACTTTCCTCTTCAAAGAGTGATCAACACAAAGGAAAACCGAGTCTCGATGATAGAAGTGTGTTTACTATCAAAACAGGCCCTTTTTGAACAATATTACATGTTTACTGTGTGCATCAATATAAAACATTCAACACTGAGTGGTGTATATTCTGGTTTCACCCATAATTTGGGAACAGGGTCATTTAATATATTTCTAATGAAAACAGATTTTTGTTATGATTTATTTATTTGTTTTGAAAACCAGCAATAGGAAAAAAGTAGCCTAGAATATTTTCTCCCATTTAGATTCTTCTTATTTTTAAGTTGTTATAATGGTAAGTTGAATTATTTGAAAATGCCAGTATTTCCTGATCTAGAAAAACAGTAATTTCATATACCTCAACTAAGTCTGGCCAATAAGATACGGTAAGTTTTATCTACTCGAGGACTTAGATGGATGGTTTTCAAACTGACTCTCAATATAATTCCTTTCCTTTGTATCATTATCTTATCTCATACACTTGAATAATTGTTCTGAGGGGAGATTCTGAGAGTTTACTAGATTGCTAAAAAGATCTGTGGTCCACACACGAAGCATCCTGAATGGCCTTGAGTTATTCAAGGACTTTGCAGAGTGAATTCAGAGTGCTGAATCAGAAACTCAGCATGGATTCTTACTGAACACTACCAGCAGGAATGAATATTCTGGGAAAAAATGAGATACTCTGACAATTTTGGCAAAATCTTCTATAAAAATTATATTTACTTATTACTAAATATCCTGATAACTGCTCCTGCCAATGGTCTTCCCTTTTCCCTATATGACCAGGGGAAAACATATTTTTATATTCATTGAACTTCTCTTTGTCTATGAAAAAGGCAAAGTGGATGGTCTTTTTAATATTAACGCCTACAGCGTGAGACCCCAGGGTGTGCATATGTGGACTTCTGGAGGTCCAGCAACCCCTGAAACACAATGCAGAATGTTGTTGAGTATGTGTGTAAATATATTTCTCTGGACAAAGGCCCTGGCTTTCATCGTAAGGTTCTTGACCCTTAGAGTTGCTGCTGCAGGAACACTCTGGGCACAGACAGAGTCTACAATGAACCAAAGTCACAAAACAAAATAGGAGGCTTTCGCCCCTGCTGACTGCATCCTAAATGGCTGTAAAATAACTTTCCTTGCAGAAACTTTATTTCACTCTGCATTTAGAACCTAACATCACAGATATATGTAGTTTGTTCCAAATCTACTCATAGAGGGTTTTAATATAAAAAAAGAAACAAAAGAGAAAAGGAAAAGCCACTGCTTCCAAAATCTGCTCCCACTACTTCCTTACTAGTACAATGTGGTCCAATGCAAATTACTTTTAGCAAATTAAATATATTAAAATGTGGTAATTAATTATGATTGAAACAGACAGGAGTTGTAGCTTGAAAATATACACTGCCAATATCACTACTGTTCCTTGTTCGCCATAGGAATAGAAAGGAGCTCCCAGATGTCGAGGGTTATTAAAAACCAGATGTTGAGATCGACGTCTTGTATGCTAGTGAATAAAGTAAAGAAATATGACAGTCCAATATAAACTTTGCTAACACTTAACATGGCATAAATGTGGATAAATTCCTTTGTGAACTTGGAATATTATGCATTTTAAAAAGGCTTTAGTTTTAAAAACTTAACAACTTTTTAGAGGAACATAGAAGGAAAAGTAGTGGCCATTTCTAGTCTTTCTAGTACTCAAGATGTAAACACGAATTGACCCTCATCATCGAGTGATTTCAGTCAGAGTTTGTGTCCATGTGGTGAATAAAAAACAAAAATGCAGGAGCTACTCAGAGAGGCAGCTTGAGGTCTTCCAAATGGCCACAGCTGCCTGCATCTTTCTGTGCAAACATTAATTTGTTCAGCCTCCTTTCTGTGTAAATATTAATTTGTTCAGCCAAGAAATATAAATCTGGGGACCAAATAATAAGGACCAGATAAGTGTCACTTGATCCCTAAATTCATATCAAGTTATTTAGAAATAACTGGAGTTTTTAAATGCCCCTATCAAGCCTGAGAGAGCCTATTCCCTTTCTTTTTCTGTTTCCAAATCTGCTCTGCAGAGGCTTTCCCAGACGCTGCCTGGTGTTTGATCCTGTATGTGTCCTCTGTGAGTGATCGCTCTGCCCAAACGTCTGGATGGGAACAAGCCCTTCAGTCCGTCGGTCATCTGTGTGTTTTCGTCCAGTGTCAGAGCTGGGACTTTACAAGGTGGAGGGGAGCCCAGAGCAGAAAGACCACACAACAGCAAGTTCTAAAGGAGGGGAGGAAAAATACCAAATAAGCTCAGCACCTCTCTACAGCTCCAGGGAGGATGTGGCGGACAAGAGGTCTGGTTGGATACCTGGTAGTTCCAGATGCCGGGCCTCATGGATTCTCCAAATACTGAGATAAAACAAAATTCCTCACTGAATGGGCTGGTGATGACAAGATCTATAGGCAAGGGGACTGAGTCATCGCTGGCGTGTGGGGGGTGTTTATTAGCCACAGCAGAGAAGCTCTGAGCAGAAACTCTATAACCTGAGATGATAACTAGGCCATGGTGAAATAAGCCTTTAGCTGGCCTCTGTTTTGCAGTATTAGGTATAGCCGCAGGCAAACCTGTGGCCATCATTGCATGTGCCTTTTTTTTTTTTAAGTAACTGTAATTCTCTTTGAGTTGATAGCCTGTTCTTCTTTCCTTGAAACTGGAGGACTAAGTGTGCAAATGAGGACCTTAGATAAGTCACATAAATCTTAGCTTGAAAGGAGGTAGAAATCACGAACACAGCACATTCAAATATCCTGCTCCCTTCAGATAGCTGCTGCCTTCCTCTGGCTATAACCACACCTCACGCCTACCCGCAGCCTTCCTTTGGTTTATGATTTAAGCCCCAGCATTCTGCAGTCCTTGTCTAGGTAAGTCTCCAAAGTAGGGGCACAGTGTGGGATTTACGACACACGCTGAGCTGGGGTTTAACCAAAAGAGATCTTCCAGGTCTTTTCAATCACCGGCTTGTCCCGAGCCAGGAAAGGAGAGGTGCGTGAAGGAAAAGAAGAGGCTTAGGTGTGAGCCTGGCCAAGAAAGCACAGCGCCTCTCTTCAGACATAAATGCCAGCTGATCTCTGCCGGAATGAGGGTGACCCAGCACTCGCCAGTGCTTCCTCTAAGTCAGGGGGTGCGGCAGCTGTCTGTGCTCCCTCATCAAGTCTCTCTGCGGCCCGAGACACAGGTGTCACAGGCTCTATGCTGACGTCGGAGGCAGGCTGGGAGGGCTCAGGCAGCTCATCGAGGACACCAAGCCCAGAGCCGTGGGGCTCGCGTCTAATTCCACTCTGTCTACCCACGAGAACAGCCTTCTGACTCTGCCAAATGAACTGCACGGCCGCAGAAAGAAGAGCTCACTTTGGATCCAAAGGCTGTGTGCTATTTCTAGGTTCTGGGAACCTGCACTGATCCCTCATCCAGCTGGAGAATGATGATCCAGCCCAAGCTGGGTCCTTTCTGCTCTGGGGAGAAAGGATCCTCTCAGGCCGATGGAAGCTGTGTACATGGACGTATCAGCAGCGCTCCTCCCCACAGCGTTGAGGTCCTGAGGGAAAGAGAGCCTTCACTTCCTTCCTGCTGCCCCTGCGACCTGAGACACAAGGACTTCAGGACTGCAGCTAAACCACTGTACTGAGTTGTTCTGAGGCCCATCAAATTTGGTGCGTGGGGCACTCAGAGGCAAAAGTTCTGTCCTTGTAGTCACCGTCTGCTACTCAACATATAAGCTAGAATTGAAAAGTGTTGACTGCCTCGAGACTTGCTACTCCTTTCCTGGCAAAAACTATTTGTTCAGTGCTGTCAACTGTTGGTACTCACCACACCTCACAGAACAATGACGAGTACCAAGGTACTATGGGACCTTTGATGGGTAGCTGCGGAAGGCTCAGTTCTTGCTCAGCTGAGTGACTGGACTCCACCAATTAGGGCCACCTGCATTTTAGACCCCCCTTGGAGTTGCCAAGACTGCTGCCCATGTTTCCTCAAGATGATTTATTATCCATTCTAATGTGCCAGCCACACTGCTGGCTTATTCTTGGAACCCTCACTGGTAAAAGCGGGAACTTCACTGGTGGAGGGAGGTGGTAACAGGTGTTGTCTATGTTTCAAATGATGCTCTGGCGCCTCTGTCAAATGAAGCTCAGACTGGAGAGCCCAGGCAGCTGGGTCGCTTCTTCCCAGGAAGTTCACCTTCGCAGGATATTCCAAGGCCAGGCAGCCATCAGAGACTTTTGCCAATCTACTGAGAACATTACAGAAACTCTGACAGCGGCCTTTGCCTTCATTTCTAGCAAGCATATTTAGGTGCTGTCCTAATGCTTTTTACTAGCACTGTTTCCAGAAGACTTAAAGACACTGGTTTTCTATTTCCTTCACACCAAAGGAATTCAGTCAAGCTGGTCCCTGGAGCATGTGCTGATACTCCCAGCTAAAGGCTCAAGATGCCCAGCTGGAGATAGAGCTGCTAGAAGACTCCACGTTGGCCGACAGAACTGTTGGGAGCTCACAATCAACATCTGCTAAAAGCTGAGCCACTGCCAGACAACCATAAAAAAGGACAGGAGTGAAGACAGGCTTTCTTCTTGCTCCCCCATCCACCAGTCATTAACACTTGGCTTTGTTCAACACAGTGCACACTGTTTTTAGCAGGGACGCTGGCTCTACCGTGTCTTAACTGATAGGCAACCAGATCGCCTGGTCTTCTGACTCTTCATGTCCCTAGTTGTTTAAAAGAAGAAAATAGGGCCACAGGTGAGCTCTGACATTCCACACGGTACTGTGAGAATTACATCTTGAGAATGTAAATCAAAACACTGTGTAGCTGTTAAGGATTCACACAAAAATAACTGGGTATATGATTCTTCTTGGTAGCCTTTAGGACTTTGCTACTATGTATTACAACAAATTATCTGTTATTGCACTATCGTCAAAGACAGACTGAGACATATAAAAATAACCTGATAGTGTATCAAGTCATTCTTAAATATGGGCTGTCATAGCTAGAGTTTATTCAATCATTGATAAATAGATGCCAAAACCAGAATTTTTCAAGTGTCATTAATTCACGAATAGGGTGATTTTCTTGAAATAGCTAACAGTACGGGAGTGTTTCCAGGGTATGAGGAAAGGATGTTTCCAACTCCCTTTCTCTGCCATTTCCTTATCTTTAAAGCACTGGAAGCCTGGAGTGTGTAAGTCAAACATGATCCCTATTATATCAGTTCAAGGAAAAAAAAAAAAAGAGAGAGAGGCAATTGTGTTTAGCAATATAAAATGGATTTCACTGCTTCCTGCTATTTCGAGGTTGACCACCCCCTTTCAGAGGGGAAGCTGAAGGGCTGCCTTTTAGACAAATGTTACTGGATTAAAACAGCGAGTTGAAGAAGATCGAGCTTTTGATGCTGCCAAGAGGAGGTCTATCTGCGAGCAGGGAGCACAGGCTGTGTCTGAAAACCCCTGCTGACCCAGAGATGTGGCAACAAACTTCACAAAATCCGAACACTGCAAACAACACGTAGAACTCACAGATATTAAAGTGATAACAAAGCCTGCTTTACTCAAAATAGAATAAGATGGAAACCTTTAATAGGTTCAAGCCTCCTTTAAGGAAAAATCCTTTTCTAACCAGAGGATCCCAGTGCACTAAGCAGCTCTGTCTTCTCCTACTTGATGACGACTGTACCTGGCAGGGTTCATCGAATCAGGCCCTCGTGTACTTACATGTGAGGAGCAAACGCTGCACCCACCTTAAGGGCTTGCATGATGGTTGGCTGAGCAAGGGACTACTAGCAGAGGAAGGAGGTGGTGAAACACCTCCCACAACAGCAGTGCAGACTTTGTCCCCATTTCCTTCTCTACCAATAGTCTCACAGAGGGTTTGCTCTTAAAAACAAGAGAACAAATAAAATGCCACCTTTATTTCCCAAAGGCAAGAAGTCACATACGCTGTGTGGGTCATGTTTTGGTGCCCTAGGGGATTGTTTAGTAGCCTCTGTTGGATAATGAAATAAGTGACATCTGTGCTATGTAATTCATACACTTTTTTTTTTTTAATCTGCTGAGTTGTAAACCCAGTATCTTCTATTCTGTAATAGCAGAAAAGAGGGAAACGGCTCAGGGGCCTTCTTGCCAAATGGGTGTTAGAGTACTGCTGGCTCCAGTTCTGAGAGGATCGGCCCATGAGCAGCAATAGTGGGAATCTCTGAACCCTTCTCCACCTAATAAACATCAGGACCAACCAGAGGTTTCTTCATGGATTGTTGAATTCAAAGGCTTCGGCCCTACATGAAGCCAAAATTCAAGGTTTCTTCCAGGAAATGGGCCATGAAATCAAATTGGAAATGCCAAAAAGAAAGAAATCTACGATCTTGTATTCAGGCAAGCTTTATGCATACTGTCCTGGGTAGAAACTGATATTAAAAGCCTAGGACATGTAACTTTTCTTATCAGGTTACTGTCACGGAATATGAGAAACTTTTGAGTTTCTCGCTGTTCTGTAAGTGTACTTTAGCAAGCCCTTCTATATGATGGTTAATTTTTCTTCTATCTAAAAATGTGAAAATATATTTATGTGGATACATTTTTATATGTATATAAAATGTATATTCAAACATGCACTCAGGGGAAGGTAAGGAGAGAAACTTCTAGTTAAATATGACCTTGTGAAATTCTTCCATATGTGGAAAAGTCCTGAGTCCATCTGACATATAGCAATACATACATATATACACACAGGAAGCTATGTATACATTTATCCCACATTCATTTAACCTCCAAACATAAAATAAAAATTTTTCCTCCCTAATCAAAAGCTAGAAATAACAACTCTACATATAGAATCCATCTTCTGGGAGCAACAGAGTTAAGTTAAACCCCTCATCTGTTAGAATTCAAAGGGCTTCACTCTGGCCAATTTGCCCATAAGGGTGCCAGGAAAGCGGGGCATCAATGGCAAAGCCCATCCTGCCCTTCACAGAGGCTGAGGTGGAGGGAACTCAGGGGCTAGAGCTGGCACTCTGACAGTCATGGCACCTGGGACTGCCTCATTGTGCTGGCAGATAGTGGGACTCCAACCAAAGTCAAGGTCCCCAGGAGGAGGAGGCGCACGGAAAAAGATGGTGAGCTTCACCAGAGACATGTGTGCCAGGAATACATGGGGCTGGAGGTGTGTCATGGGGTGAGGGCCTGTCAGGAGACAGGCTGGACACTCCTCGCCCGTGGGAACGCTCTCTGGGACGCTGGCTGCTTCTGTCTGGGAGCAGGCACCCGGGGCTCAGGGATGTGCTGCGTAAAGAGAGGCAGGCGGGGGATTTGATTTTCTTGCTTGGCCCCATGGCCCTTTAGCCAAAATGAAGAGGGGAGAGAGAATATGGTTTAGGACTTGAAATCTTAAAACCAAGACAGAAAGTGCTAAAGCCTCTTGGAAGCAGAACATGGTTTCAATCCTCTGTACGTCAGACTACATGTAAGAATCTAGGGTCCATAAACAGAAATAAAAAACAGATTGCCATAATCACCGTGACTCAGGTCACTGGGATCATTTCATTGTATCTTGAAATATAATCTGTGTATCTGTCCCATAGCCTGTAGCTTGAAAAGAAGGCCAAATGTGGGCCTGGGTTCTTTAGTGACCACGTTATTTGATGGCTTATGGCAAAACGGGTATATCTCAAAGAGAATTCTAGAAAACTCTGAGCAGAAAATGAAAGCAGACCATGATGCTCTGATACGTGCCCAGTACTATGCACTCCTATCTCAGCGGACAGCCAACAGTGATGGGCCCATGGTGTAACTGGGGCAGCCAAGAAAGGACCAGTGAGCACTATTTACATCTGCAGATTTTAGATACTGACAAGTGGAACGGATGGTATTTATATTTGTGCAATAAATTTTGTAAGACCAGATCAGTGGCACACAGCCTCTAAAAGTAAGAACGCCCAATGGAAAACAGCTTCTGCCGTAAGACGGTCACCATCTGAAAGGCGTGTCCATACCCTGGTGAATGGATGGCAGCTGCTAGTGAGGTGAAACGTCCTTCCCTTGGCTCTGGGGATCTCGCTTGCCTCAGACCCTGGTGTGTGAAGAGGCACATGGGTGAGTGATCAAGGGACGTGGGTCCTGCAGCCCGCTTCCAAGAGCCTGCTGTGACCTGGAGCAATTCCACTCTCTCAGTGCCCAGTCTCTCCACTGCTGGAGGACCTTGCTCTTGTGTGCCCAAGGCGGTAGGGAAGTTTGCAGGAAGCCTCGTTTTCATTAGCAAAAGAACAGCAAGAGTAGAGAAGAAAAGTAGAAATATAAGAAGTGTGTGTGTGTGTGTGTGTGTGTGAAAGGAATAGACACAAAACAAAAGAACACAAATAAAGACAACAAAACTGGGCAAATGAAAAGAGATCTGAGGAGATAACATTCGGATGTAACTTTGGGAAGTAAGTTAAGACAAAATTTACTACAATTTAATGTAGAAAGGAAAACGTACAATTTAATTCTAGAAAAAGTGGGTATGTTTAACCATGCAACTGTAAGCACATATTACTGTGTGACCATAAGGACACATAGCTGCACAAATACACCCATATGGACATCCAAAGAGGTTTGCCACTCATATATGAGGTATGATCAAATATACAATGGATGATTAAATCGAGAAAACATAATAACAGCAAAAAACACATAGTACAATGTGTACTCACTGCAATTAATCCCCCTCAGAACAGAAACCCCTACCCCTTCCCACACATATAAATACTTTAAACACACTGATCCTGCTGTTGTTGCCACTCTCTGAAGCCATCCTAGAAGTTCTCTTTCATGTTTTTATTGACATGTGATCAAAAATCTGGTGAATACTGCTGGCAAGTGCCATCCAGACAGGAAAGCATGTTGGTAAAAACACAACAGTGTGGTCTCATTCACCTTATTCATAAAATATGGCACCAGGCAATTCCAAGATCTTCCCTGAAGTCAAAATGACTATGAAAGAGAAACATGTCAAATCAATCTGGGCCATCAAGGCAACTATGACAGTACAATAAAAGATATGAAAAAGCACTTTCAGAACTTTGACAGAAGACAGTGGCAGAAATGATGGGATAAGTATGTTCAAAGTTAAGGAGAGGATTTGAGGGTAATTTGTAGTGTTTTTCAGTGTAATAAATATTCTTTAACCATTCATAGTATTTTCCATCACACCTCACAGGGCACTTAAGAGGCTCAAGCCCTGCCTTGATCCTGTTGGTTTTCCATTCAGTATCTTTGAATCATTAAGACTTCTTTGTGAACCAGTCCTTTTATATGCAATGGGATCTAAGATTCCCAAAGGTTCTACAGGAACAAGAGACTAAATAACCTTTACTGAGTCCCTCATCAAGGCCAGAAAAAGGTGAATGTACTCTGAATGGTGAAGTGAAATACATGATTATGAAATATAAAATTCAACCAAAGTTTCCTGTGATCTTTCTAATAAATGTTAGGTCTCTAGATTCCCCTGCAGTCTATAGCCCTGGTTTAGATGCAGGACTTTTGCAAGTAAAATGTGAAATTCAAATTTTAAGTGGGATCTGAAAGTCTTAAATGTGGTAAATCCCTTTGAATCTCCCAACTCCTGCGAGCCAGCATTTCCATTGAATGAAGGAAGGAAGGAAAGAAGAGGCTTTTTTTCCCTTGGTCTTCAAAAGTTGAGACAAACTCTGGAGTTTTCTGCCTGCAGATGTTTAGGTTCTTTGCCACCAGGGTCCCCGACTAGAAGCAGAGTGACAGGTGCTTTAACTAATGCAAGTGAACTTTGCAGAGAAACAGCTGTGAGATCTGGGCCTTCAAAAAGTTGACAGCGAATATGACAACAAGTACAGAAAAGTGCAAAAAGGGCAGCCGGACAATGCGTGGCATCTCACATTGCCCGGAGCTCACTCTGACCCGGTCCTGGGGTTAGTCTAGAACTGGGAATCACCGAGAGAGCTTGCTCAAGTGCGACTTTCTGTGGGCAAGCAAAAATATGATGCTTACGAAAAGAGCAAGTTCTAAGATTTGATATCACTGACACATTTCAAGGCAGCAAAGGAAAAGGCCTAAAGAAAAAGGCAAAGGACACTGATGACAACAGGCATAGAAATCCTTTAAGGGAAGCTGAGTTTCCAAATGGCTTTGTAAAAATCAGTCCTGGTCACCTCAATATCAAATCACTACTGTGTCTTTAGCACATTCCATTCTCTTTGGCCTTCACTATGTCATGGGTAGGGTTTATTGTCTATCCTTAAGACAACTTCTTAAAGGGTTGCGTAAGTCATTGTTGGGATTTGTCTGGATGTTCTACTCAGACATATTCAATGTCTGTGGTTATCCTGGGGGATCATAGGCTTCTATTGATTAACTGCATTTCTCACATAGGTAGTCAGATTGGCAGGCTGACACATTGTACTGACCTCTCTTTCATCTTCTCCAAGTCTTCTCCTCATATTCCTTTGTGATTCCAGATGGCCTATGCACATATGACTCCCTTTGGTTTTCTGGGACCACAGCCTTAATGCTTCACTCAGACTGGCTCTGCTAGATTATTAGGGGGATAGTGCATTGTCAGGACTGGAGCCTCTGAGAAAGTATCTTAGGAAGTAAATGAAATAAAGGAATGGAGCACCTTCATTTTCTGTTAGGCAAAGCACAGGGGAAATTGCCTTCTGGAAAAAAAAACTGTTGGAAACTGATCAGTCTTGTTTTAAACTACATAGTCTCTTTTTCCATCTGATAATCTGAGGACACTATTTTTCAAAGCACAGATGTTAGTAGAAAAGAAAAAAGTTCGTGATTAAATAAATTTGGAAAATGTTGGTTTAAATAAAAATGGAAAGCTTTCTTTCTTATAAGATTTTTTGGATTCTTTGATTGAATTGCATAAGGATGGTGGAAGATAAGTGTTAAGATACGCAACACTTTCCAAAAATTCTTTGTCCACTGAATCTTTGTCTCAAGACTTCCCTCACGGGACCAATGTTCTGGAAGTCACTATGAGAAATGCAGGCATGGACTTACAATACTTGGATTCAGTTTCTCTCAAGGAGAAATCAAACATCTTAGTAAAGAAGAAAGGGACAGGGAAGAAATGGAAAAAGAATACACTTTTGCAAGTGCCTGGCAATCCTTGAATTTCCAAGATAAAATAAGTTTCTATGGAAATACAGCTAAGTGACTGGGCTTTTCTTATTTCTTCCTTTTCATATGTTCTGATCTCTTAATAAAGCTCAGGGGGCAATGTCAACACTTTGTTGTGCCTCTTCCAAAAGACACTGTTGGTCCTTAAATCCACACAAAGGCCAGGGCTGGATGACCTACAGGAACAGATTCGGGACCCTTGAAGAGATCTTCCCTTTTGAAGGCAACTCAGCTAACGTGAGTAAATTGTGGACATCTGACTGCAAGTTAGTTCACATGAACCCATCATAAATACTCTCATCACATTCTTCTGAGAAGCAGCTGCATGTCATCCATATTAGTATACATGGCTTACATAATCATGTGAAGGGTTTGTAGTCAATTGAGATAAACTTTCTAGCCTCTAAAAACTACTATTATCTGGGACTGAGCTTTATAGCAATGCACATATTGATCTATTGGTTGTTGGCCCCAAATCTCAAATCTCCATTATAAGTAAAGGCATCAGTTCCTAAGCCTACAACACTTAGTCTGGCCCAGAAGACTGAGCTCTTTCTAACACTGGAGCCAACAAACCTCGCGACCAGGTCCCTTCACTGACTAAACAGACACAGACACAGCACAATACAGCCTTGGTGATTCTAATGCAAACCCATGAAGTCCCAACGACCAATAGTGTTTCACTCTGATCATAAACCCCACTATGGAGAAGTTTCTAAGTCAGGGGCCCCCTAATTAAAATATAATTTTATCGGCCTTGTACTGATTGACATAACCCAGGAAACAGCTGAACCAGTTAGAAAAAGACTTAGATTGCTGTCCTGAGCCCAGACAGTGAGCTCCCTGAAGGCTGAGCTCCATCCTGCCTCTCTGCTCCACAGAGGGGCTTGCATGGAGCTGGTACTCCCAATGTTTGCAGTAAGTTTGGCGCAGGAATCCAGCTAGTACACTCCCCACCTACAGCATGAATTTCTCACCTGGAGAAGGCTGAAGCTACGGGCCTCTGTGTCCAGGGGTTACTGAATACTTTCATTGAGGTGGCAGATGTGAGGGTGGAAGACTATCCCCATCCTCCTGGCAGCAGCAGCAGCAGGAAAGGTGTGACCAGTGTCTCAGTGGCATCCCTTACCTAGCTACTCATCCAAGGAGTGCTAACTCAATGGGAGAGATGCCTTCCATCCATGCATTCATTTTTGTCCTGTGACATTTAATGTCTGTGGACAAACAAAAAAGGGCCAATCAAGCAGGCAGGATAGTCCAGTTTATGACTAGAGAACTCTGGAATTCACAAGGGAGATGAATTTGAACTGGTGCTCCATTTCCAGAAACACGTACTGGAATACGTGTCTGTATGATAAGACGGGTCAGGGTCACCTCAGCAGGTCCCTATATGGTGCACTCACTCCTCTAACCTGGCTTCCAGCTCTTCTTTCTGCCCTTTTGATGCTCTCTGCTCCTGTCTGTTAGGGGCAAGAGGCAGGGTGGTCTTCCGGCATGTGTGGCTCAGAAGAATAGCCAGAGAGTGTGGTCTGAGGCCATTCACCACTGGTCCTCAAGGGAGAATGCCAGGGAGCAGAAAACAGTCTGCTGAAGGGCAAGGACCAAGAACGAGCATGAGAAGACATCGTCTGCAGGACGCCAGCTCTGCTAGGATGAGCGTGGTGAGGTGGTGAGAACCGGACCAACATAACCAACCAAAGCAAAAGCACAGACATACTTCATGACATAATCCTAACGTATTCCTCTACTTTTCAAATGTTCTATCCAAGAGCCATTTTTCAGCATTAAAGTCAATTAGCTAGTGACTTTATCTACTGACCTTGAAAGATCTAAATGTCCAACCACACACCGGAGTCTCTGAAGACAAATGCTCTAGAGTGAGAAAGCAGAGCCCAGTTCGGGCTGAGGGGCCCTAACGTCCAGCTGCCCCACTGTGCAGGTCTGGGCAGGCTTTCTAATGGCATGTGCTATAGAAATAGCCTCCCTGGAGTTGAGTTTCTGGCGAAATATCTTGGAGACTGAATCTTAATTTCTCTGGGATACTAATTACATGAGGTGAAAGGAAAACAGAACTGTCTAAAAAAATTTTAAGAGCATAAAATACTTCACCTCCCAGTAAAAAATTAAGCCTCTTCTTGACACAGATAACTCAACAAAGCCCTCCCCCTTTTGTTCCAAGGCATCCACACTTACCCAAACAATTCATTCTTTTGCCTGATACCCCAATCCCTTTTACAATTTCTTAGGATTATAAAAACAAAAAGGCCACAATACAATAAAGAAAAATTGCTAATATTGTCTATGTTGATATTTAATTTGGGTTTTTTTTGATATTTGATATTTATTTTCCTAATTTGTGTAAGAATCACCTTCAAGAGTTTTAATGCTAAATGCCACGAATAGTTTTTAGCATTTCGTGGTTTAATACGAATGTGGTTGAAAACTGCAGGCATTTTGCTTTTGTCCATTTATCTTTTCACTTGCTTTACTTAGTCAGGGCAGAAGACAGGGTCCAAATCAAATAAACCAGACTCCTTGGCTTCAGTGACTATTCGGCCAGCACAGTGAATTTCTCTTTTGTGTTTCACCCCACCATTAATTTGCATCACTAAGGCATTTTCTAGGAAAGTGTTCAGCAAACTCCAGGCTTCTCTGGTTGCCAAGCTCATGGAAACAAAGTGCTTTCTTTAAAACTCTTACAAGACATTCCAATGGAACCCACCATTAGATACCAGCAATGGACTACATATCTACAAAGAAAGAAAGGAGGGAAGGAAAGAAAATGGATAACATAAACAAGAGAAGACAAAACCTTAAAGAGGAAGGAGAAAAGAAAACATTTAGATTCCTTGAGTGATGGAAATAAATACCAAAGCTATTAGTTTCAGTTCAAAGAACGTATCACTTTATGCTGTTTATTATTTCTTGAGGATTATTTATTTTATCTTAAAATATCCAAAGGGTAAAAGGGGTCCTGGAGGTAAGCAGCAATGAAACTGACCTGGTCCGGAGAGGGCCTGTGATTGGAATGCTGCGACCTCCCAGGAGATCGATGGTGGTGGTGATGGTGGTGATGGTGGTAATGGTGATGGTCCTCATCGTAGTTGTCTGCCATCAGCTTCATTCTGTTCTGGGTCTGTGCAGAACAAAAAGCAAGGAAGATTCCGTCAAGAGCTGGAGGACACACCAAAGAGACTCGGTGCATAATGAACGACAGCACCTCTGGGGCTTCCTGTGTTCCTAATCCAAAAGTTCTCTATTCTAGTCAAGTTGAAAGTTTACAAAGAAAGAACCTTATCACCAGCTACAGTGCAAGAGGCTCTGGCACACCCTTGAAGCTACTATGTTATGTCTGTAGCTGTCAATACAGCTTCCCCTTGTGATTAAAAAGTGAGGAAGAAGGATACATCCAATGTTTTGTTTTGTAATATCAAGTAATCACAGAGATCAGGAGTAAGGTTGCAAACACAGAGTGCCAGCACTCACATCCGACCAACCTACTCTTGAAAGCAAGCAGAGAAGGAAGCCCTGGCTGGAAAGGGGAGAGAGGCTAAGTGAAGACAGAACTGCACACGATGGTCTCAGAAGACAAAGCAGGGAAATTCATTCAGAAGCTGCCAAACACAAAAGTACTGATGGAGATGGTTTACTGCTACGATGAGTTCTTGGGAAAGGGCTGTCCACGGACATTTTAATGGATATTTTTCCCTGAAGGAGTGGAGCAAAGGCACAAAGTCTGTGAAAAAAGAGTTGACTAATTTACACTCCAGCATTGTTCTAAGTGGCAACTAGTATCACAGTTAAAAACCCCAGCGATGAAGAATTGTATTGCTTTCTTATACAAGACAAGAAATCGATCAGAAATGAAGTGACAGAGCCATAAGTTCTAGAAAAATATTTCAAGCTACAGAAAAAAAAAAAAACTTCTAAAACTAGCTTGCCCAGAAAGCCAGGGGACTTAGGGAGTAGGGTTTCTGGGATTCAAGTGCTGCCCTCAGCTTTTTGCAGGATATGTTGCCTTAAGAGAGTTAACTGATCATACACTTCAATCTCCATAGCTCTAAAGTGACAGCAATCAGTACTCCCTCCCTGAGGTGGCTGTGAGGAGCAAATGACAGAAGGACTTCCACAGTTGGTCCGGGACATGACGTATAATGAGCTGGCAATAAAAATCAAGCACTATCATTCTAAGTATCATTGCTGTTCTTGTTTGCTCTACAATAATTCTCTTCTGTGCTTGCTGTTTCCTTTGCATATACTGCCACCCAGACCCCCTTCCTTTATCCTATTTCCATGTCTGCTTAACTCATGATATATTCTCTAGGAGTCTGTTCCCTCTGCAGTGTGCATGTGTGCGTGTGTGTGTCTGTGTGTCTGTGTGAATGCTCGCACGTGCAAGTGCATGCACCAGGGATTGAATCCAGGGCCTTGCACGTGATAAGCACATGCTCTACTACTGAGCTACTCTCCAGGCCTTTTCCCTGACCTGACTGAGGCTGGATAGTATGTGCCTCCCGGTTAATAGGGATCTCCAACCATGCAATTACCTGTCACCTGTCATCAGACTTTGGTGCTGTCAGAACCTAGCACAGGGTCTGCCAGAGGCAGACACACAAAGCCTGCTGCTATACTGAGTAGCTGAAAGAATGAAGGGACTCATTCTGAAGAACGCTGCCATCCTAGGGACGAGGTGCGTGTTTCTTTTCAGCAGGGAGGGTCACTGAGAGTTGAGGACATTGTGTGACTTTCCGTAACAGTCCCAGTGGTGGCTCAAGATGACAACGAGCCATCAAGACTTTAAGGAAGCCAGAAGTCAGGGGCTGGCAGGGCTTCCAGCTGGTTGGAGTATTATGTAATATAAATAATTCTCTGATAATAAAGAGCTTTCTGGGCCTAGCATAGTGCATTCCTAGCAGTGTTTTTCATGTACAATCTAACTTAGTCTCAAAACTTTCCTGGGAGAAATTATTGCTATTCTCTTTGGCAGCTAGAAAAGCGAGACACAGATTTCAGCCCCAACAGCCCCATGGGTCATATTTTTGACATAGGACACCGAGATTTTCTGAGTCTTCCATTTCTCAACTGCTAGGCCTTTTTCTTTGCCTTGCTGTGAGCAAAACAGGCAAACAGCTAAACAGGTAAAAATAACTTTCCCATAAAAGCTTTGGTTCTGTTAAGCTTTAGAAACACCTCACCTCTCCATTCTTTCTGCCAAAGGATGTCTCATGATTTATTCACTCCATCTATTAAAATGTGTACAATATTCAAAAGGTCCCAGAGTGGATGTAAAAAATACATATGTATATATAAGATAAAGACAATAAAAATATAGGAAGAGAGCCTCTTAAAATTAAATAACAAAATCTCAGCAACCTTTGGCAGCTGATAGCATTTCCATTCTTCACTTGTCCACTTAATGTATCTGAAGACTCAATGGAAAAATGAGGCCTTATGAGAAAGAGGAGGGGCAGGTGAACTGTGTAGGACCAAGAGCTGAGATTCCTTGCACATGGGATTCCGAATTCAGCGTTCACACCTAAAATTCCAGTGTTGTCACAGGAGGCTGTACTTTTGAACTCATGAACTAATAAGCCTGGAATTGTTTCTTCTAAATAGAATTTTAAAAGCCTAACGGGAGTTGTGTGATACATGATGGTCAAAGAAGAAAAGACTGCCTAAGAATGAACAATGGAGTCTGAATGAACAAATAATAACTCTCTTACTGTAAACATCATAATGTCCTTTCCCTTTGGGGGAGCTCCTGTGATTTCATGAGGTTATTTTCTTACCAGAGATAAGCCCAGAGTCCCCTACCTTTGAACTGGAGCCTATAAAAGAATGTACAAGTTAAACAAGATGCTGTATGCAGTTTTAAATGTGTCTGCTGAAATGAGGTGTCGGAGAGTAGGCATGTCGTAGGACAAAGACTCTAAATGAATGATGTCATCTTTCCAATTTGGTGCTGAAATATAAATAAACCACATTGTTCCTGCGAATACTCGACCTGGGGAAAACGTACACAGAGCAACTGTGAGCAGAAGTGGCTTCTTTTGATTAGTCTGGACTGGGAGAGAAGAGTGTGAAAGACAGATGAAAAATGACACTGTGGTCTGATACTCTGGACCATTTTGATTTATCTTGTTTGTAACATATTTCCTAAACGGCGGCTGAATTCTTACAGGCTGGTTGTCACTGTTTCCCCCCGTAACACATGTGACCAATCTGGCTTCACTCAGTCAAAGTGGAAATGGATCTCGTTTCATTTCTATTTTCCAATGTGCACAGATCTGCCTTCATCCCAACCCAGTTTTATCATTTATTAGAGCTCAGAGAACACTCTCAAGGGATGGAAAGACACAAATAACATGCCCTGATGGTCAAGGGAAGAAAAGCCCAGGATTGGAACAAAGACACCACTCAGGTTTACCAGGGCATCCCAGGTACAACAGGTAAGCCCATCCCAGATACAGGAGATCTCTCCCCTGCAGTATCTATCAGCCTGCTGGCCTCACTGACCCTTCGCCTTTGACTGACTGTAATATATACACATTTTAAAAATGATATGATGTCACGGCTGCTGAGACAAGTCTAACCAGATTTCAATTTCTACCTCTTCTTTCTTCCAGGGGCCATTCTATTTCTCTAGGACCAGAGCCTTTTAACAGTCTCCTAGCCTCCTTTTGGATGCATTCTGCAGCCATAACAACATTACACGCCCCAGATTCAGGTTCTGCAGAGGCTTCCCCTGATCTAAAAAAGGAGCCTGCTCCTTACCGTGCTGATTATCTCCTACCAAGCACCTGCTGCCACCTCACACCCCATCTACCAGCCTTGAACAAGCTCTGCTGTGTAGGGCCCTTCAGCTTCTACTCCTCTGACCTGAGTAATACCTATCGTTCTTCTAGTCTTAGCTCAGCACCATTCTCTTCAGACTTGGCTTCCCTAGGCCAACCTCAGCAGGAAGCCTGGGCTACTCGACCACTTCTTACAGCACCCTTCCTTCACTGACCCCCAAGCTCCTTCCCTCAAAGAGTGGCACACAGATGCGGGCTTGCCTGGCTTTCTCCACACGAAGTCAAAACCCTGATGGAAGAGCTGTCCTCAGGCTCCCTGTGTTCTCACCCCTTGGCCCAGTCTGGGATAAGGCAGTAAGTAAACATGTGTCCAATAAGTAAATGTATGTACAAATGAATGATTATTTTCCAATAGGTGAATGGAACAATGACAGGCTATGATGAACCAATGGGGTCTTTAATTCTCATTGTGACAGTTTAAATTTTCCTGTTGTGTTTATGGTTTGTTTGTTGTTAGTGATGGAGAGAGCATGATAAATGCAGCACTTTGGTTATTTGGGGCAAGCCAAATTGGTCTTCTTTAGAACATAATCTATTCCGAAGTAAACTGAACCCAGTTAATACTCAACCACCTGAGTAAGTTCTCTCAGGAAGAAAAGGTCCTGGGAAGCTATCAGGTGCATTTTCTTATGATCCCCTGGACTTTGGGACAGCAAAGGACTTGGCAAAGCTTTTGATGGTGCCATGGAAAAGTCAGCCATGGAAAACTGGCACTTTATCCATTAATTAAAATTTCCGATGAACAACATCTGTGAAAAGGTCCCAGCTACTACATTTCTTGACATTTCTGAAGAGTTTATCCAAGGAGCACTTGAAACAAGATGAAAGTCTTTGATGGACTGGTAACAGACACAGAAGCTTAATTGCAACATGTAGCTATAAAAGTGTAATATTAAAAATGCCTTTAAAATATTTTAGCACGGTGGCAATAAGGAACTATGCTCTGATCAGTCACCTGGATTTTATTAACAATAAAACCTTCATGAATATGGTTTAAATAATAAAAAGTATAATGAGATTTGTTGTCATGGGATATAGAGATAATAATGTACAATAGCAATTACAATTTTCTAGTAGATTTTATTTTCTCCTTCTTTCCTACCAGAGGCATCTGAAATGTTCTACAAGTCTACTAGTCTTGTTTCTCCTAATCAAAGCAAGGTGAACAGTTCTCATTTGCAAATAAGATGGAAAAACCAGACAATAACTGATAGTAAGGAAGGATGTGGGTCTGAGCATCTATTGGACTCAAGAAGGCCAAGAAGTGGAACCAGGCAGAGTTTGGTTCCAGTACTGGAGTCACAACAGGAGGACACAATGAAGCAAGAGGATGAAGAAGGAATGCACACCATAGAACTGTTCAGCAGTAGTTAGAATTCAGTGATGGAGAGACTTCTGTAGACACTGAACAGACATTGATTCAACACCTATGAATGACAGTGATGAGAATACTTATATATGAGTAAGTGCTTGGCAAGTATACTCCTGGCAAGTCTTCTCTTTTAGATCACGACTCCTGGGAAATTTCCCTCAGGAAGAAATTGAGTCCATGATTATTTAGCTGGTGATGAAGGAACAGGACAAAACTCTGAGTTCTGATCCCAGAGTGTTATACTAGTGATTTGGAAAAGTCTCAGGGAAAAAAAGCACGGGAGACAAAGATGAGTAATTAAAAGACGGGCTACAACATAATATGGGAAGACAAACAGGAAGGTCATCTGCAGCTTGAACAGGCAATGCTAGGTGCACTGCTATCTCCCCAACATCGGCCCCTATAACTGTGCCTGAGGTCTTCTCTGGCTATCGACGAAGGCTAAGATAGTAAATGGGGCAGACCGGAAGTAGGGGGAGCTCGTATCCCTGGATCAGTCCTCTGTATGGGTAAATGAGCAGCACCCTGGTTCACAGTGGGACAGCTCTCTGGTAGGCTCCTGAATCTCCACAGGCCCCAGGCCATAAGCGTTCCAGCTGATTGCTGGAGGACACTGGACCTTTGTGCTTTCCTGTCTCACTTCCCCATTCCTTCTTTATGATTTTTTTTGTAATCAACTTCCAAAAGCTCCTAGTATCAAATCCTTATCTGTGGTCTTATTCTGCAGAAAACCTTTGAAAGATTAACAAGCCTGCATGCAACCTTGGCATAAGACTAACATACCTGTGCACTTCTAGGCCCTTTCCCTCTATGAAATTTTTTTTTACAAAGAAAGATGGTAGAATTGTCACATTCTCCAGAGAAGTAACACCTACCTGCCTCTAGTTCTGCCAAACATTCACTCTGTATAAAACAGACAATTGAGGGAAGAATGTCTTCAGCATGAACTAAACATCGTATGGACAGATGCGGATCCACTTTTCTTATTCCATATAGCACATTTTGTGTACTTTCACAGTTTCTCTTTTTCATCATCTCTGTGCTACTAGCCAGTGCAGCCTGAGGTGGGTGTGTAGGGAGGTATTTAACACTATCCACAATATAGAGGATGGCCTCCTTCACAGTGGCAGAAACACTAGCCCTGTGTGAAGTCACCTGTTACCATCCATCAGTGATAATAGGTGACGCCAACCCAGGCCTTTCTGTGAGCCAAGAATAGTGTGATGCTGAGTCACCTCGCAGAATCAGTTACTGCAACCCTACAATATACATGGGAGTGGGAGGCTGTATTCAAAATCTTTAATAGCTTCTGTAACAGGGCAGAAACCTATGAGAACAAAAAGCCACATGAACTCCTGAGCTGTTATTATCCCCTCCTAGGCAGTGAGCAAATTGGAGCTAAGAGGGACTAGAAAACCTATCCAAGCTCAGACATCTGGTATATTTGAGACTGACTCCAGCACCTGCTCTGTAATCACTATACACTACTCTCAGACCCACGAAGACTGGACTGACTCCCTCCCCAAATTCAAGATTGATCTGGAAATGGGCTCTGATTCTCTGGACACCGACTTCAATCAGAGTTCAAAAGAGAAGCAGCTCACTTTTGATTTTAAAGCTCTCTGTGAAAAGGATGAAACTCAGGTTACAAAATCTTGATCAAGACCCAAATGAGTCTGTGCTGCTGGCCAATCTTAACATGAATTCACAAGTCGGCATCCTCAGTGTACACCAATTCTCAATGCATAAACCAATGAAATAGTTTTAGATAGAGCAAGAAGCAACTGCGGACAAGAAGACGAGCAAGAATTCTGACATCTCAAGTACTGCTGAGGGTGGTGGAGTCTGGGGAGGGGGAGCTCCCAGAGGCTTCCACCGCAGAGTTACTCAGTTAAGTATAGGTCTGTTTAATTAAGTACTGGGCAGCATATGCTATACTTAGCTTTTAAACACTTGTAAAGTCCTCTTCATTCATTTATCTTACTTGTCACTGACAAGCTCCTCAAGGACTGTAACAGTATGCAGAGCATGAAGAGCCTGGGTAAACAACACATATTTTATGTGGAGTCTAAACCGTTTTAACTGAGAGTCAATAGAGAGTCTCTGAGAAAATGCCAGACTCTTCCACTCAACCATGGGAGTATTCTGTGCGTGGTCTCTCATGAGTTTCTTTACAAAGCAGCATTCAAAAGCAGATCCTATTTTTTAGCTCAAATTAAAAAAGACAAATCAAAAGGTACAAAAAGAGACAGTAAAGGCCTCTTTAGTCTCGGTGAAGGAGTCTGGAAAGATGGGAAGAAAGGGAGAGAAAGAGAGAGAAAAGAGGGGTGACTAGAGAGAAGGGGAAGGGAGAGGGAATAAGGCAGGATGGAAAAGCAGGAAGGGACAAGGGGGGCAGAAGGAAGGAAGGATGGAAAGAGGGAGCGAAGAGAGAAGGAAGGGAAGGAGGAGGACTTCAGGATGAAAGGAACGTTCAGAAGGAGGCAAGGAAGGGAGACAGGAAGGAAGGACACAAGGGAGGAAAGGAGAACAGGATGGAAGGAAGGAATGAAGAAAGAAAAGGAAGGAGGGAAAAGACGGAAGTAAAAAAAGAGGGAATGAAAAAAGAGAAAGAAAAAGAATATATTTTCAGGTACTGAGATTCAGAAGGTTAAGTCTGTGCTGACAAGGGATGTCCGGATCTTCATATAACTCCTAGTTCAACAAACATTTATTATCACTGCCTGAGGAAGAAGTGGCCTTACTAGATTTCCCCAAGTTATTGGTGGATAAAGAAAACATCTCAGGCCTGGTCGACCC
The DNA here is from genome assembly GCA_004026965.1 of Petromus typicus. NCBI lineage: Eukaryota > Metazoa > Chordata > Mammalia > Rodentia > Petromuridae > Petromus > Petromus typicus. The sequence goes on from PVIR01006833.1 coordinate 27,048, forward strand.
GAACTAGACAGGAAGCGGAAATCAAACATGGTCCTGCTGTTCCAGGAGCACTTGAGATCAAGCGTCCTGTAGCACCCTCGAGGGAGTCCTAGACAAAGAAACGCCATGTGTGGATGTCTGTACACTCTTGGTGGCAAGAAGAAAGAGATGGACTCTTAGTAGTTATGTTTTTACTTTCACAGGTATAGAATAAATTCAAGCAAACACACCAAAGAGAGGGTTCATGGCAATTCCAGCACACATCAGGTCGGAGAAGACATGGTGAATTTGGTCCTCAAAATAACTAATGGTTGAGACACTGTCACAGGAGGAAAGACTAAACCAAAGGGCTGCAGTCGGCAGAGACCAGAGCTTCAGAGTAGCCCACAGAGAAGCAGCGCATCCCGAGGACCCACTGCAGGACAGAGCGGCCTTCCGTGGGACCCTGATGTTCACGCAGAAGGGAGAGACGATGCCTTCTGCACTGCTCGCAGTTCTGACGCTGTGTGGAAGGGCATAAACCTCAGACCTCCCTCGGATCTCTTGCTTTCAAAACAAGACTAGTGGTAACAGGAGTGGGGGGGGGGCAGGTAGGAGCAATGCAAAACGATGGGGGGCTGGGGCTAGAGGAATTCTGGAGAGACGTGGAGAGGCTCAGCAGGCCAAGGGCGCCTGTTAGCCTGGAAAAGTGAGATAGCGTGTGCCTGGAAAGAGAACAAACCCCTCTCCTCAGCTGGTCTCACACTTGAGTAAAACAAGTGCAGAAAATGTAAACAGGCTCATTAGTAGTTTTCCAATCAGTTGAAAAGCAAATGGAAAGACAAGAGATAGCAATGAGTGTCCCAAATACCACATCGCTGGAACGACCCCCCAGATGTTTATCTTCTCCTCAGCTGCTCACTAGCTGTGCAGTCCTCCCTCTCTGTTTGGAGTATAATCCCCTGGCTGGCTCTAGATGGCATGCTCCAAGTCTGCTCGGATCAGGACTAAGCTATTGCTGCGTGAAAGGAGAATGTGATCACACATTCTTGTAGAAAAAGGTCTCCGTGGACTCCCTGGGATGCGTAGACAAGACAGTGTGTCGTGTGCACACTTCCTCACACACTCCTTCCAGCTGATACCCCACCCTTCAAAAATGGAAGCTCATCTGCACCTACAACTTCTTCTCTCCTCCTAACCTACTTCCAAAGAGGTGGCAAAGAAGAGTTCTGAGCTAAGGAAATTGGAGAGAAATCTAACCTCCAGAAAGGTTGAAATAACATTCCACTTTCATTTGGAAATGCCTAGTATACTGATACATGGATTGATAATGTTATAGCTTTCTTCTTCTTTCATCACATCATCTTAAATGTGACCAGTTTTTAAAAGTAATTTCTCTAGGCCTGGGATTTAGCTCAGTGGTTCCAGTTCAATCAGTACCACATACCACAGTGCTGGGCGTGGTGGCTCACGTCTGTAATCCCAGCACTCAGGAGGCAGAGGCAGGAGGATTGCTGTGATGTGAGTTTGAGGCTGAGCTCAAGGCCAGCCTGAACTACAAAGCAAGACTTTCTCTCAAAAAAAAAATAAAATAAATAAAATAAAATAAAGTGTAATAATTTCTCTTATTCATCTTTTAAAGACAGAATCTTCAAAGCCTGATTTTCTGTAACACTACAGTTAAAATGCCACAAGTATATAATCTCTAAATGCAATTGAAATGCAAATCTTAACAAAAATAAATACAAAGTACATAACTGACATTTTTTTACAGAACAGAAAAAGGTACCTAGAAAGTTGGAGAGCTTTCGGAGACTGTCGAGAATTTCAGGAAATACCTCAAGTCTCTCTATTACAAATAAGGACTTTGGCAGAACAATATAGAAGTCATAAAATGTCAGTGCTGGGCCACACCCTAATCCAGGGGTGCCATGTGACTGCTTAGCTTGACTGTGAAAGTTTAACTGGCTTGGAAGCCACCCAGGGGATTGGTGGGGCACACACACTTCTGGGCATGTCTGAGCGTGTCACGGAGTTGTGACCTCACATACTGTCTCTGTCTCTTGCCACTTCCCTTCTGATTCTCTTCCCCTACTCTCCTTCCTGGCCCCCAGGGACGAGGCAGCTTTGCTCGAACACACCCTTCCGCCATGATGTTCCTGCCTTCTGGTCTACAGACCGTGAACCGAATCTCCTGAAACTTAGAGCTACATTAGCACTCTTCTCCTTTAAATTTCATGCCCACAATGGGGAGCTGAACAATATACTCCATATTCACTATTTCACAGAGGGGAGACCAAGGCTCCCAGAAGGCAAAAGTCTCTGACAGGCCAAGAATTATAGCACAGAATCCTCTACTGCTCATCCTGGGCACAGTCCTCTACTGGACGCTTCTCTCTTGATTTGCACATGTAGACAAGTCTACTGCATGAATGACTTACAGCACCACAGGCCCCTCATGCCATTGGCTTTGCATTCGAAAGAACAATAGTATTAATTTCTATATCAAACACTCAATCACTTTAGCCTTAATAATTACTGAAAAGATAAGGAATTCTTCATTTTCTTTGACATAGGAGTTTAGTTCCTTTACAGAACTACTGATTTACCTTTGTATTTTTCTTGTTCTTTAAATCACCCATAAGTTTTGTATTACATAAAGGGCACATACTCGTTATGAAAAATTATAGCACAAAAACATTTATAAAAAGAAAAACTATACACTCCTGCCCTCATCTCAAAATGTACATCTGCTATTAATACTTTTTGTCAAAATTTCTGGAAAAATTTAATGCCTAATGTAAGCATATACTCATGGACACATACATACACATACCTTATAAAAGCTAGATGTTCAATATGTAGTACTAGTTGTCTATGATGAGCAGAAGCTTTTGGAAGGCAAGATTCTTTGCTTCTTCCTATTCCAAGGTGTGTTTTAAGCATCTAAAACACTGCCTACATCATAAAGGGCACACAGTAAATATTTGTTGAAGAAAAAAATTAGAAATACTTGAGTCATTTCCAGTTTTTTTTTTTAATGTTTCCAACACAGCTTTAAAGAATACTTCTACAAGGAAAGAGCTTTGCCTGCCAGCCACCATGGTTGTTCTCCAGGACGGTCATGGACAGACACTTAGTTGTGTAAAGCTATTTTTGTAAGGTACCAGGACAAGGCTGATTCAAGAGACAACCCTGAAATAGAATATTAAAGTTTTAAATTTGAAGGCTATCTCACCAAATTCCATCAGAACTAGTGAGGAACACCTACTCTGTGTCTCCTCTACTGCATAGGACTAACACAGGCTTTATTCCAACTCTGAATCTTCAAAAAACAAACAGGTGAAAAATTGTATCCCATGCCTACTTCCCTAGTTACAATTTGAAGGCAAGCATCTTTTCATTCATTTATTGGCCAATATTATTTCATTTCTTGTTTTGCTCCTTTTAATGTCTTTATTTTTTTCCTCTTTTCCCCTTGGTCACTCTGGGGATTATTCTATTGTGAGAATAATTGTAATAGTACAGAAATTAGTGCAGGCTGATTGCAGCAAGAGCAGAGCAGAAGCGAAGTGGAAGAAGTCACACCAGAACAGGTGATGGTGGTGCTGGTGGTGGGAAAATGTGCCTTTATGGGTAAGATTTAAGAATTCAGAAGAACTCTTCTCACAGGGACAACGTAGTAAGCCATGTATTCCCTCGAGTAGGAGACACAGGGAAAAGGAGTAACTACTAGATGTTCCCCTTTCTTTTGTGACAGTTTGGGCAGGTGCTGGTCACCACTGAACCACTACCAGGAGTTGTAATGTTAGCAGTTACTACATTGCTTTACTTCTCTTAAAAGGCTTTGGGCTTTGTCAAAGTCTAGTCATCAGTGGGAAAATGCTGCACAAGTAAGTGCCACGTGTTGTGCGTGGACTGGCGAAAAGAGTGTGATACAATTCTGACAGTTTAGATCTAAAACACCTGCCCCTCAAAGTCTCATGTGTTCAGAGGTGGGATTTGGGAAGGAGACCAGATCACAGAGCTCTGTTGTGCCTCGGTGGAATGATCCAGGGATGAGGCCATGATCTGAGGGCATTATTTGATACAGAGAGGACCCTCTCTGGCCTCTGGACCCTTCTTCTCTGGCTCCTTCCATCACCTTCTGCTTCCTGGTGGCCATGAGGTGAGCAGCTTTTCTTGGCTGTACTCTTCTGCCATGATGCTTCTGCCTCACCTCAGGCCTAAAGCAACAGAATCAAGTGAGCATAAACCGAAACCTTCCGGAAGTCAAGACAAGATATACATTTCCTCCTGTAACTTGTTTTCCTCGGGCACTTGGTCATAGTGATGAACTGACTAGCACAACTTCCTTCCCCAAACAGGATTCTCTTTGTAGGCATCCTGCTGGAAGTGGTCCAGGTCCTTACCTATTACACCTTGGAAGGGAAGCTCAAAACCTCATGTGACAATGGATTACACAGTTTAAATGGGTGTCTTTTGCCCCGTGTTTATATTTTGAGAGCCTGTATCTGTACTTTCCGCTACTTGTCCTAATTTTGTCTTTTTTATGTTTTGGGGAGTGGAGGTCTTAGGTCCTCAGGTATCCAGATGGAATATGGCTATTATCTCTAGTTGCTCCAGCTTAACCGTTTTCATCCTCTCACCTAGTTGTACCTACTTCTCCTGGTCTCCTCTCCAGCTGCACAATACAGGTGGGCACCATGGTGCTTCAGGGCTCCTCTGAGAAAATAATTCCCTGAACAGAGTCTCAAGTCAAGAGACCATATGTATCTTTAAATGTGCTCAACATTATTTTTGATGAATGTTATCATTATGTATATCTGAAATGTACTAATAAAATTAAAAATGCAAGAAAATAAAATAAGACAAATTAGTAGTTCAATTAAACACTTAAAATCTTGGTTTTATAACTACAGTAATAGGTACAGCCTAAATGGTGCCTTTTTAGCAGAATACAACTGTGTTGTACATACCTGTACTTTATCACAGAGTACCACAGAGAGTAAAAATATCTTCCCTAGTAAGAATATACCACAATGAAACCCACTATTCTGTGCAATTAATTAATGTGCACTAATAAGCAAATAAATACATCCTCTAGTATTTTGAAAAAATTAATATATTCTTAGACTCAACAGATTTTTCATTATCTGCTATACAATGTTAAATATGCATTATTTGCAATTGATTAAACTTATATATGCATAGATTTCTAGTTTCCCTGACACTGATAATAACTGTCATATTTTCCAGACAGACAGATAGATAAACATTAGAGTTCTGAGTGTGTAAACTTCATCTTTTTCTTTACTATTTTCTACAGACATCTCCTGACTAAATGTGGGTCTATCATGTTGAGATGTCTCTCAGGTCTGATGAGGTCTGCCAGTTTCACTAGCTTTCCCAGTTGTGAGGTACCTACTTTCACAAAATGTTTTCAAAGGTTGTATAAAAAGTTCCACGCACATCCAGGGAAGATACAGCCCGGCCTCATGGGTGAGCCTTGTAGTGACGATGAGTTTTTCTTAACTAATTCCACCAGGGTGGAGTTTTCAGTCAACTATAAATTTATCTTTGTGGTCCTTATTTCTCTAGGTATTAAAAAAAGGAAAGACAGCATGAATATACAAGTTGTCAAGTCCTGCACCCTATATCCATGCTGTTCCTATGACCTGCCTCTCTATTTACCTTGACAAAAAACTGAGTTTGGCATTACTTAATCTTAGCGAACAAATAAATCTTAGTTATTGCTGATTGTATTCCAAGTTTCTTAAACCTTTGATTTAACTATTTTGGAACCTACGCAAAGATCAAAATTGAATCGATAGGCCTTCATAAATGCAATATTCATCTTTTAGGCATTTAGAGGTAAAGTTCCAGAGAAAAGTAAAATTTGGAAAAGCCTAAGAAAATGGGAAGTTAATTCCTCTACTTTTTGTGTGATTTTACTCATTGTTTGCAGGACTGCAAATCAGTATCACTTTCTTAAAGGCAATTTGGCACTGTGTGTCAAAATGCAAAATATGCATACCCCGGGATTCAACAGTTTCTTAGTAAAAAGAAAGTTGGACAGGTACATCGGGATTATAATTTTTTAAAAAAATCACTAAGATAGTAACCCTAGCAGCAATTAAGGAGAAATAAGTAAAATGTTTATAGATCAGAATTTGGTTTAATACATTCATATACTCGTTTAGAAATATGTATATTCCATTATTGGAAAAATTGCTATTCAACACTGTAAAAGTAAGGGATATATAGCTGAAAAAAAGAAAAAGAGATTATAACATTCATATAAATATTTAAATGTCTACATACAAACATAGTAGTTTTCTGAGGCATATATGAGAAAGATCCACAAAGGAACACAAAATATTAATTATTATTGTTGAGTACCTAAATTAAGGGAATATACATTCTCTCTTTTACCCCTTTCCCATCCTCTGATTTAGTAAAACATACCAATTTTTTTGGAGGGCTCAGTTAACAAAACCTACCCCTTGCACGCAATGCAGAATGCTCACACTTCCAATGACAGGTGCGGCTGTGGTTATGCATGAACAGCTGGGTAGAAAAGGGAAAGTTCCCAAGTTGCTGTCAGGCTCTGAACCAACACAGCAGTGCCAAGTTCAAATCCTCCTCTAAGGGCCCAGGAGACTTCAACTGGATCAAGTCACTGTCCATCTGACTTTAGCATCATGAGTCAAAAGGGGGAAGTATCTTTTCACTGGGTCTTTTCAGGTTGAGAGAGTTAACAGTACTGTTCCAAGTTCAATAATGTATAGGTTAAAGTCATGCCAAAAATATTTGTCTCATTTCCACACAATGAACTTGCTAATTATATGGAAGATCAGATGTTAAGGACCTAGACATAAAGGATTGAGTCAAAAAGCATAATTAAGGCTCACATGTATCATGTGCTGAGAGACATTACCCTCAAGAAAGCATTCAACATAAAACAGTATATTGACTTCCTACCCCCTACCATTTTTAGAAATAATCAATTTAAGAGATAATCTACCTCAATGATTATTTAGGAACAGATGTGAATTGGAAATTAGGTCTTTAGTCCTGGAATTTTAAGCTTTAGGGCCCAAGGATCTCCCCATCTCTGACGCTTCATAAGATTCTTTATTTGAAATTTGTGCTACACAGAAAAGACTTCAGATTTCTAAGTCTTACAAGCTATATAACTGAAGGACAGTTGTTTTACTCTTGGAGTGGTGGTGAGAGGTACATGAATGAAAGACTCAAACCATAACAGCTAACTTCTGTTAAGTATGCAGAGAAGAACATGTCCTGGAGGTACCCAGGTTACATGAAGCCCACGGTTAGAAATGACCCAGCCATCGGATCTCGGAAGACACTTTATCATTAATCAGAAATGCCAGTTCCAAGCTCGCTTTGCACCGACAGTTTTCACATCACACTCTTCTCAGGAAATCACACCGACTCCCCACTGTGAGCACAACAATCAGTTCAGTCTCTAGGCCAGGCCAACCCCTCTCCTCCAAACAATCCACCTCCTCCCGCAGAGATTCTCACAGATGGTCTATCCCTGATTCCCAGCACACACGATTCATCGCGACCCTAGTGCTTTCCTGACTAGGAGTGACCCCTCTCTCTAAGACCAGGCTCTTCAGCTTCTGTCATAGCCTCGTTCAAAATGCACTCCATTAATTTGTTTCTCCACAATTAGAAGTGTCCTGAAAAATAAAGAAAACTAGAAACGGGGTCAGAAGACCTGAGCCAAATGACCAAAATTATGCAATTTAACAGCTATGTAACTTGTCTGGGTGCAAATGGCATTGGCTAGATGTTGGTAACAGAAGATATCCAAAGTGCTCAAGCTCAGTTTGTGCCTCCTGGGTCTCTTTTTACAGCCTTGAAACCTCTCAAACAAGCCTTCGACCTTTCTCAGGTTCAATAATTCTGCCAATCGACTGTGTCTATTACCTTTCAACATTCTGTACCCTGTGTCAGCAAGTTTATCTCCTCTAACACAGTCACTGCTGGGACACAGTCTTGTACTGGCCCCCAATTTCATCTTTCTCCATTACAGCTTCACTCAAAAGCCATCCCGATTTTCGCCGTTCGTTTTACACTGGCAGTACCTACATATGCAAGGCTATCTAGATATAAATCCCAAGTGGATAGATAGCAAGGAGTCCCACTTTTGGGGGTTGCTGACTCATTTCATCAGATCAATGACTTTCAAATGCTGTGTGGTCAGGCAGATCCATGAGCCTATTGGTGTCCCTCCCGTGAGATTCTGAGTACTTAGGTCTACAAGCTGGCCCAGAGCCAGTGTTCACTGATGAAGGACAGGAAAGAAAATGCATGAAGAAACATCAGAACAGAATGTAGATTTTTGAGAATTAATACTACAGGTAAAATAACAGGCTCATGTACACTGTTTTTTTTTTTTTTTTTTTTTTTTTTTTTTTTTTTTTTTTTTTAGGTTTTTTTTTTTTTTGAGACAGGGTCTCGCTTTGTGGTTCAGGCTGGCCCTCAGCTCAGCCTCAAACTCACATCACAATCCTCCTGCCTCTGCCTCCCGAGTGCTGGGATTACAGGCGTGAGCCACCACGCCCGGCGCTGTGGTATGTGGTACTGGTTGCGGGTCTCCACGCCCAGTATTGTTATGTGGTTACCGGGGAATCGGGGAATCGAACCCGGGCCCTTGCGCTTGCAAGACAGGCGCCGGAACCACTGAGCTAACTCCCCGGCCCTCATGTACACTGTTTTGAGGAGTTTGCCTTGCAATAGAAACCGGGAGGTAAAATCTTTTGTATAATTAATAATCTCCTACTCTGGTTTGTGATGGTCCTTTATCAGCTCATGGGGACAATAGTAAATCTCTTGGAAGTTGCAAGCTGAGAATCATGGTTCACTTAGAAAAGGCTCGCCATGCTTCATAACCGCTTCTCAGAGTGTTTCTGCTGAGGGATAGTCAGGGGGGACCCCTTCCTCCTTCACACTTCATACTCGGGGTTGCCTCAGAGCCCTGGGCAAACTTTTACGCACACCCAGACCTTGCTGATGTGGGGCATGAGAACCAGTACGAACATGAGCCAACAGTCCCTAAGTAGGTATGCGATTTCTGTTTGGCTTGTTGTAGAAGTTATTTTGTTCTATTATTTGCATTTCACCAGTGTAATGAACTGAGAAGTAGTGCAACATTCTGGTAAATGTTCATAGACAGTTGTGTTCAACAGAGAGCGAGGCTTCTGCTTGCACAGAGCACCTTTTCTCCTAGTATTCTCTGCATTTAATGAAAAATAAAATAATAAATAAATAGAAGTTGGGCCAAAGCTTCCACCAAAGACAGCTCAAGGTAAGAAGCATAATCCACAGATTAATCAACACACTGAACAGAGAGGGGGAGAGATGTTATGCTGTCTCCTTGATCCTTATCTGAATTCTAGACACCCAAGGAACATTCCAGTAGTAATTTGACTGTATACGGCGCAGGGAGACTCCAGTTTTGACATAATTTCATATGGAGAAGTGGGGCGAATTCTGGGTCCTGCTTTCAGCATAGGGTGAAGACTGGGTTTGTCTGAGGGGACAGGACTGGGCTTTTTCGTGATCACTCTCTGACAAAGCACCTGGTGATGAAAAAAGCCCGTCTTGGCCCCACAGAGAATTTACGATGGCTTTACTCAAGAGGATTTCTGCTCATAAAAACCTGCAAAACAGATCGGTTAAACCTGTAATTATAAACAGAAGAAGGATACTACTTAAATAATTTTGCTCCCACAGTACCGTCTGATTCTGTAACTGCCAGTTTAGTCAAAAACATCAAACTTAATACATTTGAATCTATGAAAGATGATTACTGAGCATGTATCACTATCAAACTATATAAGATGCTGAGGGGAGAGGAAGTGGGAGCAGGACAGGGAGAGAAAGAGATAGAGGAAGGAAGGAAGGAAGGCAGGAAGGAAGGAAGGAAGGAAGGAAGAAAGGGTGAGCAGTGGAATGGGAAACAATGAAAACCAAGATACATCGCATGTACAGGTACAAATTCTCAACAATGAACGTGATCATAATGTATACCTGAATGTACCCACAATCTCAATAAAGGGGACAAAGAGAAAGAAAGATAAAAAGTAAGCAAGTAGGATAATGGCTCCTGATCTTCTTTAAGCAACTGAAAATTCTCAGCAATGGTTTTCAACATAAAACTGCCTGGTGGCAAAAAAATGAGAAACTATTACCAAAGGTATTTTCTTGATTCCATATCAGAAATGGAAGCAGGATGATAGGATGTGTCCACGTTGCTGTACGTGTGGGTACCCCATCACAGGAACAGAGAATGCCTGACTTAACGGCCAACACCTAGGTCCTTCAGCTTTGGAGAAAGTAAGAACCAATCAGAAAGATAACCTGCCAGTACCATACAGATTTTTCCCCATGTTCAGTGGACTTTTATTACATAAATGATCACATACCACTTTAAAATTTTTCTGAGAGGGAAATCTTCACATTTTCCTTCTTCTACTCTTTTGTTGGTCATCAGAACAGTATTTCCTGAATAGCACGTTTTCTTAAATGAAGAAATATTTCAAAAAATCAAATATTCTGGTTTGTTTCAAAGAAAATGTTCTCAGTTAAAGCCTGATACTTTTTCCCGGTGGGAGTGAACCACAGCTGGCCATGATTCACCAGTTTCCACCAGTTAACAATAAAAAATTATGTCCTATTCCAAAGAAACAAAAGAAAAATTATACTGAAGTTGTACATTTCCTTTCCTGTCCCTAAAGACAATCTGAAGAAGTGATTCAGTATGCCAAATTAAGCCCTGAGAATTTATTCATATCTAATAGGGATTAGCAAATGTTACAACATTGAATGTGGCTTCAACATAATTTATATCCCCATTTCTGAGGAGCTGGGTGTAGCATGGTCTTTTTCTAACCATGACAAAAGCAGATAGCTACACAATCCTTCACTGTCCTCTGAGAATCTCTATCATCAGTACGACAAGCAGGAGTTCCTTGCAAGTGACAAAAGAAAGTTTCTTTACACAGCAGTACTACCTGCAGAACTAGACTGCAAAGACCTGGTAACTCATTTTAAGGAATGACTTAGTAATGGGAGGTGCAGGAATTTCTCTCAAGCCAGACCAAATTGTTCTGGAAGGAGAAAATCTAGTGAAGGAACCCTCTTTGCTTTTGGCCAAAGCTAGGTATCCACCTGCAACTTGGAAGACTGGAAACAAGGATCAGCTACATATTTGGAATGGGGAAGATTAAGACTCCCTATACTTTGAACTAGTCAGCTCTGACTGGGTCTGCTCCATCCCATTTCTCATCAATACTTGCCAAAAGCACAACGAGGCATCTGGGATATTTGCTCATACTATCTGCTATTAAGATAAATCAGCAACACTTAAGTGTCTTTGGTTCATAAAAAATAATCCCTCAGAGATGCCTCTTCCCTTTCCAAATATCAACTTTTTGTTCTCTGGCCTTACCAAGGATTGCATCACTGGAAAGCTCAGGGACACCGGCTTTTGCTGGAGGCCAAAGCTCATCCTGAGGAGCCTCAGAAGACCCTGATTACAGCAGACCCCAGAGCCTGGACGTTAAGGACCAGGGATGAGGAAGGAACCACCACTTCCACTGGGAGGAAAATATCTGAGTCCAGACTGAGCCAATTCTTGTAAGTCCATGCTCACTCATTTTGTACCAGTTAGTTTTTTTCAAGGATAAGTCAACGGCTAACCTCAAAAAAAGCAGAAGAGGACAGTGTCATTAAGCACAGCGTCACTCAAGTTCTTCCCTTTTTGTTCAGGGAACAGGGTTTATGTTGCGGGATTGTTACAAGATGGTTTAGAACCATCATTCCTCAAAGCACAGCGGTACCCTGTGGGAAAGAAAATGACAGTCCTATGCTTGCATCTCAGAACTGAGACCGGTATCTGGTACAGTATCTGAGTAGCCCTCAGAGTTGTGTTTTTTTTTTTAATTCAAGTGTTTATTGGTACACTATGGATACACATCATCATCACATTCAACATTGAGAGTTTGTACCAGAATACGACACGACTTAATTCTCATTTTTCCCCTTCCCCGACCCACCCTGTAACCTCACCCCCTATATATATGTTTTGTTTCCTTTTTTATTACTACCACATTCTTCCCCCCCATTATTTATCCCTCCAGCCTCTTTCCTTTTCAGTACTTTCTATTTCACAATATCAACTATATATACTAGAACTAATTTACATCTTTTCATACCAAAGAAAAGATACGATGTTCAACATCTGTGACCTATTTATTTTACTTAGGAGGATGTCCTGAGGGTACACCCATTTGAGTATGAATGACTCAATCTTATCATTTTTAATGGCAGAATAATACTCCACTCTATAAAAGAACCACATCTTCTTTATCCAGTCTCCACTCGATGGACATTTGGGTTGTTTCCAAGATTTAGCAATCACAAACTGAGCTGCTATAAACATGGGTGTACATACATCACTGTGATATCAATCTTTTAATTCTTTTGTGTATATACCTAGCAGAGCAATGGCCAGGTCAAAACTAGCTTTCTGAGGATTCTCTACATTGAAGCCATCAGAGTTTTGAAAGACCTTGTTCCAAAGAAGATATTTCATCATTGTGGTACTCTATAAATTACATACGAGAAAACTTATCAAAAATATACCCATTTTACAGGAAAGTATAGTGGTTAACCTATTCATCATCATACAAGTAGGAAGTGGAGAAGATTCAGTATTACACCTACCAAGGGAGCAAACTCTGAGTCTTCCTTCTCTATGTTGTCTTTGAAATCTAGAATCCTCAGATATTCCCTGGTGGGGAACATGCCTGGTGGGAAAACAAAGGTACTAAGGGTCCTGCCCTCTGCAGATGTTAGCTGAATTTCTATACTGGCTCATCTGCTTCATGACTTGGTGTCTTCATTGGCAAAGCAAATGTAAGGACGATACTACTTCTTCACATTTTTATGAGGATTATAATAAATTAAAAACAGCACAGCATGTGCCCGACATATTTCTCTTCAAAAACTGTTAAAGGCCTTAATATATTACTGAAGACACCTCTTCCCTACTCACCTGCAAGCTCCCATAAGCAAGCGCTGCCACTGGCCTGCGCACCCTGAGGGTCTGCACCGAGGACCGTGTGCTCCGTGCTCTGTGTGATTTGCTCTAAGAGCCTCTCAGATGCCCAGCATTCCACAGGCTGAGGCAGCTTGTTGGTCCCCTCTTGACTTTCAGGTCCTCCCTCACATGCTGGGCCTTCTGCTGCTTGTCAGGACTTCCTGGGCGGTGGTGGTGGTGGTGAGGGGAGAGGCTGCCTTGCTCTGGGTGAACTTTTAACATTGCACCTTTAGGGTGCCTGCTACACCTGACATCTCTGAGAACACTGGCCCCAAACCCAAGCCCTGGATGAGTGACAACAGAAACTGCCAGGCTGTGTGATTGACACGCCTCCTTCTGCTCTAGCATCCGGAGGGCTCTGGCACACACCAGGACATCCAGAGCAATAGTTTCTGGTGGTTCCAAGCTGTTCGTAATTCTAGGAGTTCTGGTCCCTGAGAAACAGTAAATAAGCTGCCACAAGACTGTGAGTTAATCAGAAGTTTCTAGGGCATAAAGACAGCCCCACGTTTTGGCCTTCTTGGTTGCCACTCTGGATTTTCATTATTTTCTGGGACGGTAGTCTCTATTCAGTCAGAACTTGTGACCGTTTTTCACAATTCTGTTCTATGACTGTCAAAAATCATTGGAATACAGACCTTCTGGCGATGTTCAGTGGGTATTTCCTAATGACTATATCAGAACAGAGACAATGGTTGTTTTGTACATGTTTTTTTGGAAAATAATCTCATCTAAACACTGGTGTTGAAGGGTTCTGGCTCCCCCACCTTGTGAGCTCGGCAACTGCACCTGGTACTGGCCCTTGAGAACAGACTTCAGCCTTGGGGTTGGGGTCTGTCCCCTGGAGGACTTCCGCCCTGCTCAGTGCTTCCACGCAGTCACCCCTCGCTTCCTGTAAGTCTTCGCTTACATCTCTGTCCCTCAGGAAGTCATTCACAGACAACCTTATTCAACTCACCTCCCAACACCTCACAGAACACCGCGTTAATCTTTACGTCATTTAATATACCATTTAATCGCTATCTTTTTGTTTCCTCTTTGCCTCCTGGACTGGAATACAAGTTCTCTCAAGACAGGAGATGGTGTACGTTTGGATCACGGCAGCACGCTCGGTGTAAAAAGAGCACCTGGAATACAGTCTGTGCCCAGCAGATATTTTCTGAATGAACTGCCCGCTTCCTACCCACCTAGAGAGTTTAAAAAGTCTCCCTCTGCCTCTTGCTCTTTTAGCTTACTGGGAGCTTGGGCTACACTAGTATTCTGCCCCAAGACAATGAGTGACATGTTTTCAGAGTGCAGCCCGGCAAAGTGAATACAAGCAGTTGCCATTTGTTTAAGAATTAACAACTCTAAGTACATATATCTGTAGGATGGAGCTATTTCTTAATTCCTTAAAATCCTTAAAAATACCCATAATTGCTGGTTGGCACATGTCTGTAAATCCCACATTCTGGGAGGCTGAGGCAGAGGATCACAAGGTCAAGTCCAGCCTGGCAAGTTAGCAAGACCATGTCTCAAGGAGACAAGGATGTGGCTTAGCACAGAGAGCTCGGGTTCAGTCCCTGGTGTCAGAGAATAACAAGAACAAACAAATGAAATAAACCACAACTCCAATAGCTCAAATTTATATTAAGGAACATAACAGAAAAAAAGGCATTATCATGCTCATTGTAATAATGATTACAGAAGTGAAAAACCAGGAATAAACTGAAATTCCAAGAACAAGAGGCTGATAAAATTAATTATAGCAAGGAAAAAAAAAAAGCATAAACCAAGAAATGTGTTTTTGAAGGCATTCGACATAGGAAAATGTACTCAATATTAAATGTCTGAAAGGTTAAACAGTTCTTTACTGTGTACTGGGCCACATACATATTTAAATATATAAGTAAATAACGAAGTATAAGAAACTATAAATCTTAATGACAGTTATTTCTGAGTGGTATGATTATGGATGATTTTAGTTTTTTTATTTAATTTTTCTAGGTTTTTACTTTTATAATGAAAGGGTATAATTTATACACTTTTGACTATTACTTTTTATATAGTGCTTTTTAGGCAATACAATTAAAACAACAATCAACATGAGAGATTCTGATTTAGTTCAGTATGTTGTAGAGGATGAAAAGAAGTGGAAGGCATCTCCCCCCAAAAAGCAGAGCTGAATGCAAAGACAAACCACTGGACCCCAGTCCTGCGGGTGCTCTTGTCTCTAAGGCTAGAGAGGAAGCTGAAGAAGCTTTTTCCTGTGAAATTATAATTTGTAAGAAAAGAACAAACTCAGTAGCATGACAGTGCTGACCACTTGCAAAATCAGTATGAGCTAAACACATACTGTGTGTGACCAGAAAGACAGAGA
>PVIR01006833.1:42605-63969 GCA_004026965.1 Petromus typicus
GGTTGGTACTTCCCACGGTAAAATGGGAGTAGAAAAACTATGATGAAAGGCATGAACGCTATTCACTTATGCCTGCAGACAAGCCTTCTTGAAGCAGTGTCGCCCTAAGGTGCCCCCAAATCTACACAGTGGGCTTCTTCCTCCCCTAAAACTTGATGATTCTCTTGGGAACTTTCCCCTATAGGCACTCTCTGCCCTGGGGGTGGACTGGAATGTTTTTGGAGGCAGTAATGAACAGGTCGAGGTCCAGGGGATTTCATACGTGTCTAATCCAATAAGAGGCCTGGTAAAACATGCGTTATCACTTAAAGAATAAATGTTTAAAAATAGAGCACAGATGTGAAATTTGAATTTAAAAAAGAGAGAGAGAAAGACCACGTGAGAGATCTTCTTGGCGCTCGCATGCTATTCTGTTTTGGTCACCTCCGGCTAAGCCTGTGATTCTGACTTGCTCTGCCAACTGCTAGATCATGGAGGTGCTTCGAATTACTGAATAGAAGTTGGCAAAGTTTTCTGACACTGAAAAGTCAGCCCCATTTCCCTTTTGTGCATTCCTAAAAGCAGTAAAACACAATGGTAAAGATGGTCTTTTTAAGTTTCTCTACTTAAAAATGTTACACTTAAAAAGCTATGTTTGTTTGCTTTTTTTCCTTTTAATTAAGATAAATTAATTCACCGAATGGCTTGTCTTTTATTTTTCACTCTAGGTTCTCTGAAAACTTAAGAGATAGTATTATGGTTGGACAGGCATTTATCACAAAAAAACAGGCTATCAATGGCCAATCATATAATTTATGGAAATTTCAGGAATTTCTTCTTCTGTAAGAAGTATGCTTTGACCTTGTAGGCAAAGAAGATTTTTTTTTAACTTTCATGATAATTCTGCATAAAATCACACCAAACAATAATACCCCCTGGACAACAGCAATTTTTCCTGCTGTCTCCTTCTTGAGCTGACACCTACTGTGCCGGCAGGGGAGACTGTAAAACTCCAAAGCTCATGGAAAAGTCAATATCACTTATAGCTGAAGAGAGCTCAACACACAGAGGTACTCCACGTGAATTTAGGGAAACTAACATACCACGGAAAACAGAGCTTCCGCCAAAGCAAGGCCTTTGATAACAGACTCAGAAGAAGGGCATCAGTGTTGAGGCTCTGGGAAGACACCCTTCCAGAGGGGATTTGACAAATACATAAAATCACAGAGAGAAAACACTTCAATTCCACTCTCTTTGACTGTATTTTGCATCACAACCGCTGAACTTAATAGATTCCTTGATATGGAGGCTAAGACACCAGCTGCCGAGGGGCAGGAAGAGTTCTAAGCTGGGTGCAGACCGGTATCCTGCTCTTCAGTAACATGGAAGGGTTCATGTTTGCTTCTGTAAGAATGCTCTGATCCCAGCTTATGGAGGAGTGTTACTATTTCTTTTTTAAAAGGGGGCTCTCCAGAGCACACTATAAAGACACTTCACATTCAAGTCAAAGGCAAATAGAGATGTGGCTAGATTTTGCTACAGGGACAGGAAAGCTTAACCCAAAGTGAGCCTGCTATACAAACCAATGCATTAGCCTTTCAGCAATTTGATCTGGAACAAGTCTGTGGTGCATTACAATGCTGGGATCAAATCAAGCTTTTCTGGAGCTCATCCAAACACAACACCAGGCTATGGGAACCCCACTGCCTTGAGTTCCTCCACTGCCATTTAATTGTGCTCACCTTCTGAACCATAAAGGGTAATTAAAAGTCATCAGCATACAATGCAAGAGTAGTGCAAAGGGAGAGGAAGCCCCATGTTTCCAAGTAGAAGGGAACTAACTGCCAGTCAGGGGCTTCTTGCTTTCCCAATAGACTGTATCCACCTCTGGCGATATCTAGCTGGACTAGCATCCTGTGTTTACAAGTATCGCTCCTGACCACCACCTGGCATAGTTTCTGCCTTCTCCCTTTCATGGCTATATCTGTTTGGCTAGTACCTGAAGACAGTCTTAAAACTTTTGGACAACACAGGACATGAAGCCTCCACCTACATGGGGTACTAACATGGCATGACCATCAGAACATTTATCTAGACATAAACTTTGATTTTCTGCAAACTTCAGGGTTGAAGAGAGAATAATGGAACTTATCTACTGGTCTTCACACCTTCTTGCTCTCCATTGACCTGCATGTGGCTGAAAGCAATACCTAGAATTTGTAGGAAAATGAAATAAAAACCAAGTACAACTTATCTCTAATCGATCTCAAAAGTATTCTAACTGGTTCTGAGAAATAAGCTGGTTCTAATTTTAACTAAACAATAGTGTCTGGACTTCATTTTAAAATGGCATTTTCATCAAGGATGTGCATATCACTACTTCAGAAACAGGAAGGCATTTGGGAATAAGGCTTATGGGGTAAGATTTAGTTTTAATCTGCCTTCAAAAATCTTTTAGCAGCAGGCAAATCCAATGATTTCAGAATTAATTATTTTGATGTTAGTCCTTTCTTCAAGGGTGGAGGAAAAGAGTTGGGGGATTTGAGGTCAAAGACCAAAGAAAGAAGATAGTAACTTTTAATCTTTTTTTTTTTTTTTTTTGAGACAGGGTCTCACTTTGTAGTTCAGGCTGGCCCTGAGCTCAGCCTCAATCTCACATCACAGCAATCCTCCTGCCACTGCCTACCGAGTGCTGGGATTACAGGTGTGAGCTACCACGCCCAGCACTGTGGTATGTGGTACTGGTTGCTGCTGGGCGTGAGTCTCCACACCTACTATTGTATGTGGTTACCAGGGATAGAACCCAAGGCCCTTCCACTTGAAAGACAGGTGCCAGAACCACTGAGCTAAATCCCTGGCCCAGTAACTTTTAACTTTTAACAGTAACTTCTGGAACCAAGGCTCCTCGAGAAAGAACAAAACTCAGTTACAACTGGGCTCTGCTCCTAAGACTGCACAAATCTTGAAGCCAGACACTTTATCTTTTCTCAGAGTAGAGCAAAACATCAGAGGTGTGTTCTCATAAAAAAAAGGAACTGGAAAAATACAAGTTGGGTTGACTCAGATACAACTTTACCAAACAGCTTGTCTTTATTTTTTAACGCAATAAGACACAGGTGAATCTGTACTACTCTCTCACCTTCGTTCTGTGTCCAGCCTAGAAAACACCCAAATACCAGCACCTGGCAAGTGTCATAAAGATTTTTTCATTGTTAGGCATAGTTGGAATTTCTGGACTCACTTCTTATCACCTCTTCCTTTCCTGACAGATGTTTAACACAAGTTAAAGTATTCTAGGCAAATTGATTGATGAGATATGCAGAAGTTTTCAGGAATGGAATGAAGGGGCTCCCTTCCCAATAAGAATCCTCTGCCACATCTGGGAAATGAGGGACATTTTATTCAAGAAGAACCCACGAAACTGGAGGGAATTTGAAGTATAAAAAGGTAAGAAGATCTGAAGAAAAGATTAGCCACTGTCCCATGGCTCAGGCACAGGAAGAGGCACTTCTTCAAAATGCCTTGGAATATGTTTGGAAGAAAAGGAGAGACATAATTTTGGGGGCGTCAATTGGCTAAAAGGCCTTACTCTTCTACCAACTCCTACAGATGGGTGGTGGGTCCCCAAAGTATTAGGGTGAAAAAATGAGGCAAAGTTTTGTCTAAAGGGAACAGGATCATGATTGATCACTGGTTTCTGCATCTTAAGAAGCTGTTCTAGTGGCTTCTTCACTATTTCATATATTCAATAAATATTTGCTAAATGTTGACTACAGGCTGGCAAATGTCCTGGGCCTGAAGATGAATGGTGAGAAAGAAAGTCATGAGGTCAGAGTCCTTAAGAAACTTATAAACTAGCAGACAAGTCAGTTATTATTCTAATTACCACAAAAACACATGGAAATTTTTATCTCTTACAAGTTTTGGAAGACAGAAATATATCTACTATGAAGGGCCAAATTGGAAGACTTGATTCAGTACAGAAAAGCTCCAAACGGCTTCTCTGTGGAAGTGATGTTGGACTAAGATTGCATGGACATGTAGGCATTAAATAGGCAAAGGGAAAATGTCCAGGCAGTGGGAATGGCATATCCAAGTGCAAGTGCAAGTGCAAGGGTTGGATCTCTCCTTGTCCTGACACCGCTGGGAACCAAAGAAAGATTTTTCAGCAAAGAGAGCTGGAGGAGGATGAGAACAGTATGAGTTTTGTCTTTGAAAAGATCATGCTCCTGCTCGATGCAGTGCGGAATGGTTGGCCTGATGTGGAGCACAGCTATCTTTGCTGTAGGCGTAACCAGCACTGTGCACAGGATGTAGTACGGGAGATGCTTTCATACCAGAAGGAAGAGGCAGTACAAAGGCTCCTAAGGCATGCTCTTGAGGCTGCCAGAAAGTCAGGGGCAGCACTGTGCCAAAAGCCACTGCGCCCACCCTTCCTGAAATCTCATCAGGTGTGACAAGCAGACTCTGGCCTAAGTTCTTTGTGGCTCCAACGTAAGTGGTGGTGCACCTTGATAATGTATGAGGAGCACATGGAACTCCTTGCAGGGCAGAGACAGGGAGTGCAGAGTGGGCTCACTGGGACAATCTTAAGTAGCCTATCCAGAGTGGCCATCAGAGAAGACTGCAGAAGGGAGCCTCCCCGTGCTGAGGCTCCTTCCCTAGAGGCTCTTCCTATCAATTCTTTTAAAAATCATTACCAGCCTCTCATTCCTATTCTGCCAATCTTGTTCTTCATTATGTATATTTTTTGTTTTCTCTAACTCATAATTTATCTGTTTATTATGTACATTGTTTATTGCTTTTCCTTCTTCCATTAAAATTAAGCTCCATGAAGGAAGGGTAGTGGTTTATTTTGGTTGCGGTGTATCCCCAAAATGCCTAGCACTATAATACAAAGGAGACACGCAATAGACAACTGGTGAGTTTAATTCCAATTGGCATTTGGTCTTGCCAAGCTCATCACCCATGCTGAGGAGGCTGGGAATCACAGGCTGAGACACGGGAACTGGGTTTCCCTGGTGCCCTCTGCGAGAGGTGGGATCTAACCCAACACTCACGGTGCTTGGCCAAGAGCAGAGTCTCTACACCCTCACACCTGAGTCCAACTCTACCCAGCACCAGAAAGCAGTCTAAAGTGGTTCAGTCATATGGTCTCCTGGAGCCTGTGCTTGATAAATTTTAAAATGGGGATGCTTCTCTCACTGCAGCACAAAAAATAAGTCATGATGAGTACTCAGCCCCTGGCAGAAAAACCTGGCACACAGGAAGGAGACAGTGCATTGGAGGGATGATTGTGGGAAGAATATGAGAGGTCTGTAAGCTTTTGGTTGTGTTTCTCCCCCAGTCCTGGTGGATCACACCAAAGACCTGGTAAATGCTAGGCAAGCTCCGGACCACTGCACTGTATCGCCAGTCTTGTCTGTAAACTTACATCGCACAAAGCACTTGACCTGCTATCTGGCATGTGATAATCATACATTCACAACAATGAATGTTATGTTATGAATCATACATTCATAACAAGTGTTTTTTTTAGTATATACTATACATCTGGCAAGTACAATACTTGTGGTGGTTGCTGAATAAATTATTTATATTTAGCCATTACAAATGGTGGCAGCAGGGCAGAGATTTTCTGCATAAGACATTTTGGGCTGCATGAGAAGCCTGAAGAACATGGCATCTCTCATACGTCAGTTGGTCTGACATCTATGCTGAAAGTGAGCAGGACCCATGTCCCTCCCTTCAAAGCCTGGCACCAGAAAGAGCTCTGCTCTTCCGAGTCAGCCATGAAGGTGAAGACATCTGAGCTCTGGGACTTGTCCTCTCCGACTTATGTCTCCATGGGCTGTAGATACAGACCAGAAACATTCAGTAAGTGCTACACTTAGTAATAAGGGCTACACTGCAGTCCTCTGCAGCACAAGTTAGGAGCTGGGGACTAAAGTTCATGACATGTCTGCTCACTGCTCTACAAATGCTTGATCTCTAGCCCGGGAGACGGGGCTGGGAAGGCTGAGGTGCCACCGTCTGTTTGCTCTTTCTGCCACAGTTCAACAGCATATTCTCAGTGAGTTGTAATTGCTGGCTGTGCTAAAACAGCAATGATGAAATAAAAGCCAGACTACCTTTAGAGATTGGGGCTGATATTAATTAGCAGCAGTAGTATAAAAAGCAGCTCCTTCATACCAGGCATGTGCAAAGCACTTTGCAAATACTGCACATCAAAGTAACTCTTTAGAGCATGTTATGATCCCAATGTGCTGCTGAACAAACTGGGGTACAAGGAAGGGCTCGTACGTATCTAGATAATAAGACCTAGAAACAAAAGTCCCCTTAAGATTGGCAAAGGCTCCCCAACAAACATCATGCTATGCTCTATGGGAGAACGAAGCAAGTTTCTCTATTTCCCTGGGCCACCACTTTTTCTCTGTGAAAGCATCAGTCCTTTAGTTTTTTTAAGAGTCAATCAATCAAGGTATGCAAAACCCTTAGACTCATGCCTCACATGCGGTAAGCGCACAAGTTTTACTAATGACTCTTGATGTGAGCAAACAGTAGTCTGCACCTGAGAATTCCAAGCAGAATTCTGTAAGTGCTTAGAGTTCTTGGCTTCCTAACTGGGTTTTTGGGTATCCACATCCAGCTTGGGAAGACAAAAGAACCTCAATTTCTTCTTTTGCTTATTACTGTGATTTCCTTTCTTAACCTTGTAGATGCTGTGGAGTCAGGGAGCTATCTAAAGCCTGAAGTCCATCATGTAGAGCTTGTGTCTTTCGGCTGGTTAGTTCTCACTTTAAATCTCATTTATGACTCCTTGAAAAGAGTGGTAATCCCAGCCTCCACCTGCAGGGTGGCTGTGAGGAGTGGGAGCCAAAACCGTTAAGAGACCCTCAATGCAAGGCCTAGTTCAAGGTAAACATGCAGAAAAAGGAACTGCTTTTATAAGCAAATTAGCCACTATTGTTAGATTCCTTATCATTTGCCACGCAGGTAGTTAAATTAATGGAGCTTCTCTTGCTTTTGGGTGGATAGGAGGTAAGAGGGGATTTCAGACTTAAGCCACATCACGTAGGAGCCTAGCCTCTTCCTTCACTGCCTCTTTCTTTACAACAACCCTTCAGATCTTGCCTCAGCCCAGGCAGGGGCCTAACTCTACACAGCTGGGATTTCCCAAATGTGCCCCATGATACCCAAAACCAAACCTGGTGCAAAGAATGAACGCTTTGTGCAGTTTCTCAAGAGCAAGCTGAAGGGCTACACTTGATCCTTACTAGAATCTAGAAGTGCATTTTCATGATGCTTTAAAAAAAAAAAAAAAGAGGGTAGCTTTAAAAAGTCCTTATTGGGAAAGGGAGAGGTAGATATGTGTATCTAAGAGAAAGAGGGGAAAAATCCACTCTGAATAATCCACTCTGAATGATTGTAATGCCTCCGGCTCCTTGGCTGTGCAGCACCACACGGCTACTTCAGCAGAGCTGACCCTGTAGGGTGGCCACCAAGTAAACACACAATAAATGAAATGACACTGCAACATTATATGATGCTGTCACTTATTGTCTCCAGCTTTATGGCCACTGAATGCTAGAAATTACCAGAAGAGGTGAAGGTCAGAATAGGATATAACTCTAATGTACCCCCAAGCCCCATATTGGGGCTGAGTGTCTCCTTAGCAGCTGACTGACCTGAGACCTTTGGATCATGTATACATCGTAGCTGGACCCGTGGTACTTGGCCGTAATATCTGGGCTGTAGCCAGCATCACAAGTGCATGGTATATTCGAGCTCGGGGGCTGTTTCTTAGATCTATAAACCTGTGGGAGAAAGCTACAAAGGTTAGGTGCAGGAAGGGAGTTTGCTGGGAGCACAAAGGAAAGAACTGAGGGAAAAGGAGATAAGGAAGCTTCTCTTGACTTTTTTGTGGCCAAGTGAGTGGAAAACCCAGTGTAGAAGATGCACAGCCCCAAACAAAGAGGTCAGATATAAGCAGTCCCAGACCCTGGGGGCTAGCAGTAGCGAGGCATGCCGCTCTGTGGAATGACCCCAATGTCTGGCAGCAACTGAGATCCTCCCACTGCAAGGAGAGGGCCCAGGCATAGCGGCAGTCTCCGTCTTTCAGCAAGCCAGCCCCATGAAAAATGGACAGGTTCAGGGCGAACAGATGCCATCTCCTTCCTAAGGGAAAGGTTAGCCCCGTTTAAATGAAGGGAGTCTATCCCTTCAGGCTTCCCTTTCACTCACCCTACATACTGTGCTTAATACAGCTCACCCTAGCACGCAGAGAGCCATACCCAGGGATGGGAGTCGGCGTGGATTCTTTACATGGTAATCATGCCATTTAGAAAGCTGTAGAGCCACATGTTGCCTAGCAAAGATGGGCAGCCACTTCCTGAGGCCGCAGACCATTGAGCTGAGCAGGTTTCATAAGGAAGTTAGATTCTGAGGGGGTATCTTAAACCACTGTTTATGAAATTCTCCAGGTTGTATATGGTGGAGAAATAACATCTGTACACTTCAGGGTAGAATTATTTCCATTTCAAGTCACTTGCAGAAACTCCTCCAAAAGGCAAAGAACTTTAGGTACAAGTTTGATCTATGCCTTTGGTTTCACTCCTACAAAAAGTACAATGGCCCAGAAAAGAGGCAGCACCGGATAATGACATGAAAAGGTAATTTTAAAAATTAGACTGAATAAAGATTGTGAGGTACTAAGCTGAATGTGGCAGTACTGGGGGCTGAGAGCTTTTACTGAAAGGTTCTGGAGAAAATAATTGAAAAATCAAAGTTGGAAGTATAGAGTGATAGAAACTTAAAGAACTGGATGAAAGGGGTTTTTTACAAAGGGTAGGAAATGGGCAAGACAGAAACAGAAGGTCCCAGGTCCAACTGAAAAGAAGGTGCCCAGCATTTAATTGGGAACTACTGGGCTTTATTTAAAAGTCAAAATCTACTGGAAGGAAGAGAGCTGAGAGTTATTCTTGGGGAGATGATACTTTTATAAAAGAAAGAAACAGCGCTGATTGCACACCACAGAAGCCCGGCCACATGCACCAACAACACAGAAAAGCAGTCAAATCATGTTCTAGCACAAGTCTGGGCCACTCTGCTCCTACCTGGTTTTAGCTGCTGCGCCCCAGGATGGATGTGGGAAAATGAAGAATGGCTAATCCCAAGGAAAGCACCCGAGGCCCCAAGCCCAGCAAAACACACCTTTCATGCAGGAGGCCCCACCTGTTGCTTTAACTGATGCACTAGTCGGTCCTTCTCCCGCTTGAGAGCCATAACTTCTTCTTGTGTCTTTTTCTTTTTGGAAGCAGACAATTCCAGCAAGGCAATATTTGCATCTTTTTCACTGATTGCCGCAAGAAGTGCTTCCTGTCTGGTGAAAATAAAGATTATTGTGGTCATTTTAATAAAGTGAAAAACCCCAAACAACTGGCATTTAGAGTAGACATGAGCCACAGGCTATGATCTCTGAGAAGAAAAAACAAACATTAGTTAAGATAAACTCCCTTCTTGACTCTGAGAACGGACAAAGTAGTTTGTTAGAATCCCTGAGACTCGCACATGGTATCTTCTGAGAGAGGCATCTTTTGTTGGTTCAGCCCCAAATCAGAGGGGGAAGAGGATCAATTGATTTGGTTCTAAGACAATTTGATCCATCCATCCATCCATCCCTCCATCCGTCCACTTCTCAACTAAGGTTCTAGGTCTCTAAGGCAATCCAACAAAACAAGGTAATAATTTCAACATTCAGTATTTCTTTTGCATGGAAGATTTTCTTCTGAAGACAGGCAGAGATATTCACTAGGTCCCCTTTCCATTCTCAGCTCCTTTAGGAAAGTCAGTCCTATTCTCATCCTAGAGGCTTTGCCTTTGTCACAGACCTCACCTTCTAGGTTTCGGTAAATGTACTGTCTGCAGAGAGGATTCCCCTGGCTGTTCCCGCCTACAGTGCTTCTCCCTCTTCTACTTTAAGTCAGGGGTCTGTTATTCTACTCTCTTTCATAGTTCTGCCCAGCACTCTTCATCACTTGATAAAGGCTTACCTAGGTATTATTTGCTTTCTAACTAGATGCTCTATTAAACTGAGACTTCATCTGCCTTGTGTACCACCAATTCTCCAGTTTCTAGCCCACTCAGTATAGTGGGTACTCAAGAATTGACTTAAAAGAATAGACAAATTAACTTACTACTTTTTACAAACTTTTGAAGTTATCACTGGTCTTCCTTTTGCTTTTAAAAAATAAGAATGCTTAGCATCCTGCAACTAGACCAATGATCATGGTCTAGTGAGAACTTTAAAGTTGCCTCCTTCTACCTTTCGTGTCTAATTTAGGGGTGACATCTGTCACACTTGTTAACTCGGGATCTTCTTTAACAGTTTTTGACTAGGAAATGGATATATGTCACTGATCTTCCCTCTCTGGCCACCATCTGCGCCATTCTGACACCTCTTAGATACCTTACAGGATCCCAGAGCTCCAAGGAAGCCCCCAAGGATGGCCCATTCTACGCGGACAAACCCAAGGAGTAAAACCTGGTCATGATCCTGTTTTGCCTTTCCTTAATCTCTATCACCAGACCAGACTTCCTCCACATGTTTGGATGAAATGATCATTATTTGGATCTGAGATTTTTTTCCCTGTTCGTGGACTTTCTTGGGCCTCATTAATGCCAGGCAGTAAGAGCTTCTGTGCGAGGATTAGGCAACTGGATGAGTCACAGATATGTCAGGGAGTATCTCCACTTTCCAGAAGGAAAACAGTGTCACGTGAACTACCAGCAGCAGCATTAATATTTGGGTTTACAGAGCCTGTCTCTTCTGGATAGCATCTCGAGACAACAGGCACGCTCACCACTCACAGCCAGCACTATTTATACCCAAGGCCCATCTGAAGAGGCTGAGCCAACTTCAAGTCAGGGAGAGCCCGTTAGTTATCTGCTCCACATTTAGCTACAACACATATGTGACAACTGCGATATTCTACACCTTTTACCCCAAACTGAAATATGTGAGCAAAGCTTTCTTCATACAAACCATCTGAAAGACCAATACTAGGAGAACTGGGCATTGAAGGTAAAACATGCTACCATTGTATGGTTTCTTCTGTATAGCTAAATGCAGCCATTTTAAAAGCTGATAACAATCTTACTGACCTGTGGCAATATTTGTATTTTCTTAGAAAGTATTGTCCACGAGTCTTTCATGTTTCTGTATATCCCACAAGCGAAGGCATTATTATCTTCTTTTCTAAAACCTTTCAAAGATAGTTGTTTTGTATTGTGACTGGTCTTGAAAAATAGAGGCGGTATCTCCCTTTGGTTGACATACTTACTGCTCTGATTAATAGTGTCCCCTCTCAGAGTAAAAGGCAGGCATGTTACCATCCACTGTAAAAATATTCACCTTTCTAAGCTGGGTGTTGCTCTCTTATAAAGCAATCAACTGTATGTTCATCTGGCCCATTCCCTGGACCTCCATGGAAAGGGAACAAGGGGAATTGATATGAAAACATGAACACTGCTGTCTGCACGATAAGCAAAAAAATTCTCTTGTTGTCATTTGCACCCATAAAACTGAGGCAGCTGGCCTGTTAGCACAGCAGTAGGAAAAAAATCTTAGACCCTTCTCAGGTCTTGAAATGTACATGTATACCCAATAGGGTTCCTAAAACATTCACAGGGAAAAATTAGAAGGAAATACATCAAAGTTATAATAGTCATCATTTCACCAGGGTAGGGTGGACTGGCTCATCTTTACTCTTTTTCTCCCTCTGCTTATACTGCCCACAAAGTATCATAAGAGCAAGCATTGAAAAATTGTAAGCAAAACTCTCAGTCACCAAGTAGACGGCAAGTACATGCTTTAAAAGCCTAGCAAAGACAGAGCTTTCTCATCCAGGTTATTTATGTTGTACCTCTCTCACTTGTTATGCTCAGATAGGTGCTTACACACACACTTTCACAGGGAGACACTTTTGGAAAAATCTATATCAACTTTAAAAAGCTGCAGTAACCTTCTAACTAAACTCCTTGTGTCTGTTTTTTGATGCTTTAACCTAATTACCTTTTCAGTCAAAATCTGACACTAAACAGCTATAAGAGCCACTAAATCTCATCACCACTCAAAGTATGATTATTCCAAACTCACTTTTCCTTTAAATTTTATACTTTAGGCTTTTACACTTTAACATTTACTTCTCTTCTCAAAATGACACCAGACATCTCAGGAAATTAATCCTTGTTACTTTACTGATAGAAATGAATACATTTCCAGTTCTTCATAGACGTTATCAGTGAATACAGTTCCAAATCAAATTATTTCTAATTGTTAAACCTCAAAACACATTTAAAGTCATTTTATTAAAGTATATTTAGAACCATTTATTAATGTTCATATGCATACCATAATAATCCATCTTGCTCTTCAAAACCTCTTCTACTTTTGTTTTTGTAACTTTTTTGCTTTTGGTTCACAAATCTATTTTAAAAATATTGGTATTATATGAACATAGATCTCAAACTAGGTATAAGAAAAATCATATCATATATATTTTGAAATTTTCATTTAAATATGGTCCCTAAATCAATGGTTTCCCCTAAAATAACTTTGAAATGTACACTCAGTAGTTCTAGTCTATTGAAATCAAAGAGCAACTCGCAGAAGATCATGATGTGTATACAACTAGAAAAGTGAGGCGTCCCACTCTTGGATATTCAGAAGGGTGTCTACATATGTTAAGGCCCGGTTGTCATCTGTTTGTAAAAGGACGCAGGCCTATGTTAATAGGATATTATCTTTGTTTATGTGAGAAGAATTTTATAAAATGAAGAAAAGAACTCTCCACTAAGGTGGCATACATTAGCCACTAATTTAAATCACTGTGAGCTAATTTTGTGCAGTTTTATACAGGTTTTTATTATTGCTGCTCTAAAGATCAGGTGTTTTTGAGAGTTGGGGATACTGGACATAGTTTTGTATGAAGATTAACATCACTTTGCCAATCCTCCACCAAATTTCTCAGCTAAGTTGCTGATACATTGATACACAGTACCTAACAACAAATACTTCACTAAAAAGAAGACAGGGTGTGTTTTGAGAAAATGCAATGCTGGAATACATTAAGAGGCTTAAATTAAATACCATCATGGGAAATTTTAGTTCAACCATTCATAAGCCTGAGAAAATGGAGTATTTCAGTTTTAATGTAGCATAAAAAAATAAAAGGTCTGAGTGTAAAGAATATGCTAGCAACAAGACATTTGGATATAATTTGGAACATAAGGAAAAATTCTCACAATATTCCCCAATAAATCCATTATCTAAAATATACAAGGTCAGATTAACTTTGCTTCAGAAATTGTTACTGGCCAATCAACCTGTAAAGAACTCCCATAAGTATGAACTCACTTCAGCACTTAATATATTCTTTTTGGTTTTTCACAGATAATGAGAATTACATATAAACATTTCTTTAGACAATGAATGAGGTTAATTCTATACTGAAAAGTCCTTACTCCGCAATACATATACTCAAAAAACGTATCTACTGAAAGTTTGTAAAATGACCTTTAGGACACTGCTACACTCTAGTATACAGTTACTAAAGTGATCTGTCTATGCCTCAAAATCTAGCTTAAAATATGAAAAGGAAGCCCAAATATACTAGGCAAGAAGATAAGATAATGCAAAGAGAAATAAATCTATAGGAGTCTGCTGCATGCCAACTTAAGAAAGTGGATCATAGACAGCATTTTATCAAAGTGCAGCCTAAACAGATGTCAAGGGGAATAATTTCTTTAACAAATATGGGCAACAATGAAGGAAAAAGGGGGGAATTCCACACCCTCCCATGCATTTAGTCGAGGGTAACAATGGATAAAAGTACGGGCAAGAATACATTTAATAACCCTCAGCTGTCATTCAGTCTGTAGGAGGTAGTCAAGATACAGCTAATAAGACACCAAAAAAAATGGTTTGAGCCACCCTGAAAAAACAAGCTCCCTGAGCTTAAACCAAAGAGGACTGAAGGGCATCTACTGCCAAGATGAATGTCTTCTCTTGTGTCTCGCCCGGGGCTAACCCTCACAGAGCTCTCCAGGATCCATGGACGGCAAGACAAGGCCGAGGCACTTATCATCATCAATTTAAAAGGGAGCTCTGTAAACATTTCTGTTTCCCTCCCTGTTGTTGTCATTCTATTAATGATGATTTGAGCTCCGAGAGGGGATCGAAAATTAATTTTAGGGACTGCAAACAAAGCAAGCCAATTAGGGACTGTTATAAATTGGAATAGGGCAGAAGCATGAACACATTTTTTCCTAGCGGGCTCTTGTTTTACTTAGCTGACCCATCTTTAGGAACACATTCGATTACAAAAGCAGATGCTTGAAAAAATGCATTCCATTAAGCAATGTTTGGATAATGACACAGGAGGGTGAACCTACATTATGTATGGTGTTCAGCCCCAGGCAGTCATGTTCCAATCAGACTGTGGGAAAAAAAAATTCTCTCAATCAAATTTCCCAGTTAATTACTGTTTTCTTTCCCTCGTGACCCTGAATCTTCAACCACAGGTTCAGTAGGAGGTGACTTAAGACAGAGAGTGACGAAAGATCTTATTTAAAACAACTTCTGTCTCACCTCCTCACTGGGTGAAGTACTGGGTTGAGGTTTGCTGGGATTGGCCCCGGAGTTAGGTGTTCATCTACCTCAGCTTTAAAAGCTGTATTTTCACACAGCATCTTGAGAAAGAAAAGCTCTTTATTATCGGTTAGTATCCTACCCACCAGCCCAGTGATGTGTGATGTGAGCAGAAGGGTCCATATAGAAAGCAAAGCAGCTTGCAGGAGCTGTGGCCCACACCATGAGATATACTTTAACGAGCACAAGTCTCAGCAAGAACAAAGAATACACCAGATTCGCAGAGACCAGTCTTAGGCAACCAGATTCCTTCAGGTAGTTTGCTCTGTCATTCACCTACAACTGATCTCAAAAAATTGTTTACCCCAATTACACACAATTCTATCTTTGAAACCTAAGAGCACACAATTGGAATTTCCTAACACAGGGGAAAAGTCTTGTGGAAGTTCTTTGCTCTCTGTAGTGACTTCTATCTGAATCCTACCTTAGTGTAAGACCCAGAAAAGCGGCTGAGCCCTGTGTAGATTCCTCCAAGTACAACTGGCTAGGAAGCTAGCTCACAAATACCAAATGGTTTGTTTTGGGACATGAAGAGATAGCAATGCCAGCACCACTATGCATTCTGCTGCACTTTGGAGGGGGTGAAGCCAACTGATTTCCCCACATGGAAAAGTCCAAGGCTATGGAAGGAAAAATTCCAGGAAGAGCTATTGGCCCCATGCTAAATGGCTTTTTCCAATTCCCAGCCTATTAAAAATTGACAAAAAGCCAAAAGGGAATGGAAGGGACCATAATCTGAGTCGTAGCCCTGGTCACATGTGAGGTATGACTGAAAACTGTCTTGGATCTGAAAGGAAGAGAAAAAAAGAAAAGAGAGAGTGGAAGGAATGGAGAGCATCTTCATTTATTTTGATGTTCTAAAATTTACCTGGACAAGTAAAGTGTCGTTCGAGTCCTTCAGAGAAGATACTGACTTTCAATGCCTGAAGTTTTCAACCAAATATCAGGAAAACTCAGCAATACATTTTAATTTTGTGACCCTGGGCATGTTACTCGTTATCTCTGAAACTTACATTAAACTTACATAAACTAAAAAGAATAATAGTAAGTCTCTATCTTTCATACATTTCAATAATTAAATACGACAAAGCCTGTAAAGATTTTGCTCAGTGCCTGTCATTACCACACAATGTATGTTAACAGTTACCCATTATTACTTAAAATGGACACCCCAAATTTAAAAATTCAAAAGTTTTGTGTTATTTTAAACTGGGCTCCTCTTTGTATGAAATATATCTAAACATGTTAATGAGTCTCTTACTTGAAAAAACGACTTTCAAAGAAACCTCTAAAATTGGTTTCTGTTAAGCTGCACATTTGACTTTCATGAGATGACATCTGTTTCACAAACAAACTTAAAGGAGAAAACAGTTCGGAGTGTGGAAAAAGATCTGCTGACCAGAGAAGAGTTGCATCCCAGACAGCTCGGCCTGACTTGGTCAATAACTGTTCATTATCATTCTAGCCAAAAGGCCACACAGAGGTAGGCAGGATGTGATTTCACACAGTATGAGAAATGAAAACATGTTCTGAAAGGTAACCCTTTAAAAGTCAAGGTCAAGTGCACAATCTAACCAATGTCAAACAACTTCAAAAATTCCTTCCATTAAAAAGAATCTCTTAAGATTGGTAAATTTGGAAGGCAAAGAGAGTGAAATGAACTTCTGATATCCATTACAAGACCCTGTATGAGTGTGGACTACTAGGTGATGATCCCCATTCATCCTTATTATACCTACTCAGTCAAAGCAAGACTTCTCTGTGGACTGTTCAGTTCTGCCAAGGTGGTTTCTACGTGCAACACAATCAGCATCTCTGATGGGGATACTGGTTATGGATAATGAGAAATCCAAATGCATCTGGACCTCACAGTGGGGCAGGGCTTTGCCCAGTGTCGACCTAAACTAAACCTATTGTCCATGGGTGATCAGTTACTGTCAAAAGACTTTTTCTACTACATTAACTTTTTGGTTGGAAATAATCAATCGCCAATGCTTAGCCCCCAGGGCATCTAGTCAATTTTTTTTCTTACTAGTAACTGAGATGTATATATGTGTACATGTGTACATGTAAATTTCCCGAACAATATATTTTAATTTTCCTTCTATTGTACATTTAAAACTCATAAAGTTTATCAGTCAGTTTTTCCACAGAGAACCAAATTGCTCTTCTATATAATGAATTAGATGTTTCCCTTCTTAATTTAAGTAATTAGTGTCAAATCTAGTCTTCCTTTGTTTATGTTTATGACCCATAGATGATTTCCACAAGCTAAATTGTGATGAAAAACAAAATAGACTGACATGTTATTACTGGGAGGAGGACCTATGCAAAGGGGATATATTTGGACTTTTCTTAGTACAACACTTTAAAAAATCAAATTAAGTCTCTGTGGAATAGATCTTGGGAGACAGAAGCACATAAAGTTGAGCTTGCTGGAAGCAGCTCCTCTGCAAGAGTATCTACAAGGAGGAATGAAGTGGTTGAGCTTCTACACAGGGCAGGAAAGCCAGCAGTGAATGTGTGTGTGCTGTAGGTAAAGCTGGTGCAGGCAAAGAGCAGGTTTCTGGAGGTGCAATTCTCACTAGGGAGGAGGATTAAAAAGATGTCCACTAACTCAGCACCGTTCTGTTTTGTTTTGCCTCCTCCAAAACTAGATAATAATATATAATCTAAATTATTTCCTTTGGGAAGCTGATGGCTTCTAAAGTATCTTCAAAGATGCAGTTTCTCTTGTAAGGGTCTCCCCTACTTTGAGAAGTCCGGATTTTAGGTCTGCCACCTTGTGGCCATTTAATAAATATTGTCATTTTCCTTTTTTTTTCTGAAGTAGTTACATTTCTATAATTTTGTATCTTTGAAAGGTACCAAAAATAGGCTTATAAAAAATAGAAAAGAACATTTAGTATTAGCAAGATCTATAAAGCAGAAATAGTTAAACCATTTCACATTCTAATGTCATTTTTGCTAACATTATACTTTGATAGAAGCCTATATTCAAATGATAGTTTATCAGAGTATCAGCTTAGCATTAATATAGGACTGAGCCAGCTGAGAAGCCAGTGAGGAAATGCCAGGCATGTCTTAGGTGTCTGAGTTTTGCATCGTTTGTTGTTGTTTTTTTTAAAGGTCATTTAGTAGATATAAATTTGCTTCCAAATGAATCAGCGTCTCAGCAGTTCTGTACTTGGAGTGGCTTTGCTGTGAGAAGACCCAGAAAAACATAGATTGCAAGTTCAAAGTGGGATTTATACCTGCAAATTTGGAGGAAACATTTCAGAAAATGATTTGAAGGCCAGGTTAGAAATATATACTTCAACACTGTGAGAGAAAGAAATGAGACTACCCTGATCATAGCTCTGCAGAACTGAAGAAGTTTCTATCATGCTACCATGAAAACCCAATGAGCTTGTCTACAGCACACTCACTACCCATTCGCCTCGTGCACCGAGGGGACAAAAAGCAAACGCACATGGCCATTTGCCTGCTGAAGTTTCACCAATGTTTCATATGCATAAACATGAAGGTAGTACAAGAGCATACTGAATGACTATACATTAATTTTAAAGCCTAAGCTACAGAAAGGTACAATTACACATCTACACATATATACCTTCAGTATTGCATTGGCTCAAGAGATATCCATAACGAACAGTGGAGAAACTCAGCTAGTGGATTCAGAAATAATGAGCGGGTTTCATTGGTGGTGAGTTACCTGAAATTTCTGGATTCATGAATACAATATGTGGGACATTACTGAAGTGCTCCTTCTCAGAGGGTGCGGGAATGCAAAACCAGACAATGGATGTGGAATGAGAGTCTGGTAAACTACCTGAAAGCGTTCCACATCTGGAAAGAATTGTGAGGGAACCAGCCCAAGACACAATGGTATAGAAAGCAGCCTCAGATTTACAGTACGGGTGGCCTGTGGCTCATGGAAATAAAATTTCCACCTCAGAAGGAGTGATCACTGGAAGCAGGAACATTTTTGATCTAAAATTATGATGTCCAACCTGAGGCAAACTGAATTGAACATGCTCCTTGGGATGGCTGTTTAACTGGCCACACAAACAAGACCAAACAAGGCTTGTGATTAAGAGTCCTTCCACTCCTTCAACTCAACGAGCACGTAACTGCCAAGAGCCCACTGTGGACCAGGTACCAGGGATGAATGTGCAAATGAGAATCATCCCTGCTTCCATGGAGCCAGTAACACGGCAGGTCGCAGAAACTCTCCGCACCATCATCTTAAATTTGATCCAAATATTTAGTACAATCCAGAGGCTCAGAAACAAGGAAAAAGAAAAGTTAAACTTCATGTTCATAGCTGGTGGCCTGGATGATATGATAATATTCGCAGGTTGGAATAGAGGCAATTTTATAAGCTTCAAACTAATAGTATCTCGTTGTTGACTTACTTGTTTATAACACACGACCACAGAGAATTTTTTGCTCATCACTCCACAGCCTCAACAACTTAGACAATGAGTGCTCCGCAGTATCCAACTATCATTTCATATGCACCCAAGACTGAGCATGGGAGGTAACTAAGCCAGTGTGCAGCATAGCCTGCTACACAAACTGGAGGTGGCCAGAAGGGACTATATGTCCGGAAGGTTGACAAAACTCAGTCCCATAATAGGGGCTCTCAGACCTGGAAAACCACTTAGTGAGAAAACATCCTGGGGCCCAGACTCCAATCTGACACTGATTACCACTCCTGCGATACTGATCTGTCGACTGATTGCTTTGAAAGCAGATCATCTATCTCACCAGTCAGCCTTGAGGCTGCCCAGCTCCACGGAGCAGCAGCAGAGCAACTTGTTTAGATTTGAACTTCAAGTCCAGGGGAAAAAGGCTGGAAGCAAAGAAGAATGAGGCTACAGAGCTCTTAGGGGGTTCTCCAAAACCTAGATGAAGAGAGGTCCAATAACAAAGTATCCTAAAGGATGATTGCACACTTCCAAACGAGATCCTAAGAGATCAGGAGTCTAACACAGTCTGCCAGGGTCTCTGTGTCCATCCCTATCCAGACGGAATTTACTGTGTGCAGAACACAGAGCTGCTATGATCAGTTAGAACAGTTAAGACTTGAAAGCCTTAAATTCTGGTAAAGAAAACAGAAACATATGGCAATTTAAATTATAAAATAAAAGATAAAAGACGGTCGATTAATGACTCTATTGTTAGGGTAGAGAATAAACAATTGCCAATAATTAACATTTGATTACCATATCAATACATGAGATAAAATTAAAGCACATTATTTCATTTGGTATTCTCAAAACAGCCTTTGAAGTGAAATCTATCCTCATTGTAAGGATGAGCAAACTGAGACTGTGAGGGAGACTTTGCTGAAGTTTTTGCCAAAGTCACACTGTTATCAAAGGTAGAAATGGAATTCTTACCCATGTCTGTGTGACCCCAGAACTCTTGGCCATTTCTTACACTGCTTGGTTGGAGTAAGGAAGAAATATCTTTTGGTCTTGGATGATGAGAGCAAGTTTCACAGAGGGCGAGGATGATGAAGGCGCAGGAAGAAGAGTAAGACTAAAGGGCTCAGGCAGGTAATAACATAGGTGCCCGGGGCTAAGTTCCTGGAAAACCTAAGTTCTCCAAGAAAAGAGGATTTGATCATTTAAAACTGTTTCTCTCTTGCTTATTCAGACCATTTTCATATGTGTACCTTTCAGGGATGTCAGAGAACCAGTGAGGGAGAAACATGGTCAAAGTTACTGATCAAAGTCCCAACTGAAAGACTGATGCAGTATTTGTGCTGACGTTTTCATACATGTACACACACACACACACACACACATATGTATGCATATACCCATGGACTTATAAATCTTGTTAGCAGAAAAATGCCAATATCTTTTCTGGGGAATGTAACCTTGTATTTTTAAATCTGGTAAAGTCCATTCTACTTTTTGGAATTAAGATGTTCTTTTCTTAAGTGATATGAATAGTAGTTAATATTTGAATAGTTTAATTTAATGCCATAATTAAGCTATGAAGTATAGGTAATATTCAAAGACATTTTTTTTTTTTGTATTATTGGCTCGTGACATCCAAGGTCTAGAAAGTACTCATTTGATTCCTGATTACTATTACACATAGGCCACATGTAATACAGGTTTGGTCCTCCTCTATACTGCATAGATGGAGGCTTGTCTTTCCCTTTGAAAAGTTCTTTAAATATTGTGAAGGCTGCTAAACTTACTGCCTTGTAAACATCGGTGTGCAGCCAATTTTTTTTATTAAGTGACTATTCTTTTGATAACATCTGTTTCAGTTAAGATATCCTTAGGATATGGGTACTGAATACTCTCCTTATTTCACAGGTAGACCTTGATGGCTTCAACCCCACATTCTTCTGGGGTCCCGGGGACAGACAGGAAGGAAAAGCTGAAGTGGTCAACCCCAATTCTCGCATCTAAAGGGGCCAGAAGGGTCTATCGTGAAACATGACAAACACTGCTCTTTCCGACGTCCCTTCTGGGATTTCTAATGCAGCAGAGATTGGGATGGAACGTACGAATGCAGGCACAATCCCAAGACTTGGAAGCTGGGTGGTTACCTCTTCACTAGTAACTGCTGAAGTGAAGACAAATGAGACTTGTTCCAACTGTACCCACAAATCTATGTTAGGACTAAAGAACACCTGTCAAAGGT
>PVIR01006834.1:0-63740 GCA_004026965.1 Petromus typicus
TTGTTTAGAATTGCTTTTGCTATTCCAGGTCTATTGTGGTTTCAGATGAATTTTTGTGTTATTTTCTCTAGCTCTGTGAAATACATTGTTGGGATATCAATCAGGATTGCATTGAATATATATAGTAGTTCTGGCACTATGGCTATTTTGATATTGGTTCTTCTTACCCAGAAAAAAGTAATGTCTTTCCATTTTCTGATATCCTCTTTAATCTCCTTTTTCAGAGTGCTATAGTTTTCAGAGTAGAGGCCTTTCACCTCCTTTGTTAGACTGATTCCTAGATATTTCATTTTTTGGATGCTATTGTGAAAGGAACTGTAATTCTGTTAATTATATACATAAAGGCTATTGACTGAGTGTTGACTTGTATCCAGCTACACTACTAAATATGGCGATTAAGTCAATCAGTCTTTTGTTGAGTTTTTAAATCTTCGATATAAAGTAACATGTCATCAGCAAATAATTACACGTAACTCCTTCCTTTATTCCTTATATTTCTTTCTCTTGTCTAATTGCTGTGGCTAATATTTCCAGCACTATATTGAATAAGAGTGGTGATGGTGGACCTTCTTGTCTTGTTCCTGATCTTAGTGTGAAAGGTTTGGTTTTGACCATGAAGTGTGATGCTGGTTGGTGGTTTCCCATAAATAGCTTTTATTAGGTTGAGATAAAGTCTAAGAAATTTCATAATAACCAGATGATAGGAAGGATCTGCCAAGCCAGTTTTTATGAAATACTTAAAAATCATGTCAAGTGCCACCCCGGCCGACATTTGTTCACTCTCCTTTAGATATAGCTGGGCTCTCTGTCTATGTATTCAACCCATTGTGGGTGGAAACTAGTTTAAAAAATGGTCTGTGTAGAATATACACACTGCTTATCCCCTGGGCAATACACTGTAACAGCTCCTCACACCTCATTTATATTGCACTGGTTATTACAAGTAATGCAGAGATTATGTGTCATATGGGGCCATTTTACAGAAGAGATTCAAACGTCCAGATTTTGGTAAGGAGACTCTGAGACAATTAAGCATGAACACCCAGGGATGACTGTTAAGGTTTGAGTATGGCTCTGTGCTCAAAGCTCTGCTGCTTTACTGCAAAAGAAAACTGCATATAGATAGAAGACCAATGAATATGGGTTGCACCTTCCAGCGGAGAAAAATCCTATAGGGAAGGAGGCTCCAGGCAACTCCAATGGCTCAGCCCTAGGGCCCAAGTGTCTGTGAACTGACATTTGTTCTTCTACAAAAATAAGCAATTAAAATTTCAAAACAGGCAAGGAAGAATCCTAAGATGGATGAAAAAAACCTGAAGGCTGAAAAAAAGAGAGAATTAGTTTTTCCTGGGAGATGCTGTTTGGTGGTATCTGATATACTAGATGAGCATCAGTCCTGCAAGACACTGAGTACTTTTAGTCTCAGGTGCTCACGGCAAAGCGAACTTTTTGCTGAAATTTATAGGTGATAAGATGATGCTGAGAGAGGTCAAATCCACAGTCTGTGATGATGACAGAAGTTGTGCAAGGCTAACTGTTACCAAGGAAGGCTGACACCCCTCTCTGTGGAGTCTGAGTACAGCGCTGTCAGCAGCCAGCTGGGTTGAAGCGGTGAGGATGAGAGAGCTGCAGTCACTCTGCAGTGCTGGTGAACGTGTGGTGTGTGCACTGTAGCAGGCTGTTTGTATCTTTGAAAGCTCTCAAAGATTTGCCATCACGGCGAGCCTAGACCTAGGGAACACTTCCTCCAGACAAATGTTTAACGCACTCATTATGATTAATCCTAGTGTTTTCTACTCTCCGGGAACATTGAGTTCAGTTCTATACTGGACGTCATGAACAATTTAAGACAGAAATGATGCCACAGTATGTTCTGTAGTGCTAATTTATTCCCTGAAGATCTTTATCCTATTTGGAGAAAAGGCCTCAGTGTTAAAAATACATGAGTCAGAGAAACAGCTCAATACAAAAACAAAGGGAGATGTGACTCAGATTTCAGTAACAAACAGAGAAATACTATACTATCTACCTCAAGAACCTATATTATAATAAGGTAGAAACACAGAAGAATTGGAGAGACTTCTAGATACATATGAATTACCAAAGCTGAATTTAAGTTATTAAAAACCTACCAACAAAAGCCCAGGGTGAATTCTACAGAAATTCAGAGATCTAATGCTGCTGCTTCTGGAACTCTGTA
Source organism: Petromus typicus (assembly GCA_004026965.1). Lineage (NCBI taxonomy): Eukaryota > Metazoa > Chordata > Mammalia > Rodentia > Petromuridae > Petromus > Petromus typicus. The sequence goes on from PVIR01006834.1 coordinate 2,201, forward strand.
AGGAAACTGAAAGGGAAGCACAACTCTCAAAGTCATTCCTGGGAGCAAGCATGATCCTGATATCCAAACCAGAGAAGGAGCCAACCGAACCAGAGAACTACAGGCCAAGCTCCTTAATGAACACAGATGAAACAATCCTCATGTAGATACTGGCAAATAGAATGTAGCAAATCTTCAAGAAGATTACATACCCTGACCAGCAGGATTCATCCCAGGGAGGAAGGGATGGCTGAACATATGCAAAGCATATGTATTAACACAGCAAAGGATAAAAACCATGTGATCATCTCAATAAATGCAGAAAAACTGTTTGACAAAGTCCAATAGACATTCATGGTAAGAGCCCTACAGAAAGGTAGAATACATGTTCTTTATCTCAATCTGATACAAGGCATTTTTGACAAACCAACTGCCAATATCATTTTAAAGGAATGAAAATGGAAAACTTTCACTCTATAATCAGGAAAAAGACAAGAATGTTTACTGCCATACTGTTAATATAGCTGTGGAAATATTAGCCACAGCAATTAGATAAGAAAAAGAAGAGGAATTAGGATAGAAAAGTTGAATTATCATTATTTGCAGATGACATGATACTCAATATAGAAGAACTCAAAAACTCCACCAAAAGATTGCTAGATTTAATAACCAAATTTAGTAACATAGTTGAATATAAAATCAACGTTTAAAAACCAACAGCCTTCTTATAAACAAAAACAAACTCACAGAAGTTAAGGAAAAGGCATTCTTCACAATAGCATCCAAAAAAAAAAAAGAAAGAAAGAAATACATAGGAATCAACCTAATGAAGGAAATAAAAGACCTCTGCACTGAAAAGTATATTATTCTACATAAGGAGATCAAAGAAAATATCAGAAAATGGAACAATATCCCTTGTTCTTTGGTAGGAAGAATCAATATAATAAAAACAACCACACTCTCAAAATAGTTATACAGATTTAATGCAATCCTGATGCAAATACCAATAGGATATCTTGCAGAATTAGAGGAAACAATTCCAAGATTCACTTGGAACTAAAAGAGACCTAAAATAGCAGTAGCAATTCTAGGCAACAAAGGCAAGGCAGGGCCATCACAATTTTTGACTTGATATTATACTACAAAGCTACCGTGATAAAACAGTATGGTACTGGCAAAACCACCCCCCCCCCCCAAACAAAACAAAACAAAGACCTGAAGATCAATGAAACTGAATGGAAAGTTCATATACAACTCTAAACATATTCGACCACTTTACCTTTGACAAAGGAGGCAAATACCTAGAGTTGAAGATAACTTCTTTAATAAATGGTGCTGGAAAAACTGGTTTAAAACTAAACCTGTATCTTTCACCATGCACCAAACTAAAATTGAAATGGATTGAAGACCTAAATACTACAACAGAAATGCTAAATCTGCTGTAAAAGAGAATAGGTAGAACTCTTGAAGACAATGTTATAGTCAAAGATTTCCTGAACAAAACCTCAATCACATGTATATATCAGAAATAATTAATAACTGACATCACATGTTATTAAAAAACTTTTGTACAATACAAGAAACCATGAACCGAGTGAAGATAGCTCAGCACTGGAAAAAAATTTTATCAGCTGTTATCAAAGGACTAGACTATATAGTGGACCCTCAAGTTACAACCAGCCTGACACACATACTGTTGGGACCTGCAGACAACTTACATGGACTTGACTTATTTACTGGGATTTACTTACTTGGACTTGGGGATATCTGCCCTACCCTATGTGATCTTTAACTACAGGAATTATTGTGAGACTGCCCTGTCTTACGCATGCTAGGATTATGGGCTGAAGGCTTGGTACCAAACAAAGGTGTGGTGAGCTCAAATTATGGGCTCTTCTGCTCCCTCTTTGGCTGCTGCAGGATTTGGCCTTTGGCTGCCACTGCTCGGAGTAGCAAGAATTGAGCCTGGGCTCAGCCTTTTTCTCAAAGTTCTGACTTTGTTAATCTTTTTGCTGTGGGATTCACAGGGCACAGGAGTTTGCCACAAGGATTCAGGCTACGTCCTTTTCCCTGGGCCCCCACAGCAAACAACTTTGGCTATATTGGAATGTTGTTTTTATTTATGACCACAGTCTTGAGTTACAACTCAAATGCAGTTGCTTATGTTTCCAGATGGTCCTGGATATAGATTTAACACTTAAAGAGTTCTGGAAAGAACATTACAACACCTTTTCCTGGGTGACATTAATTGAGAAATCCTAGGCCAATGTCTCTTTAAGGACCCGGAGATCCACCTATGCACAGGAGAGACTTTGAAGGCTCTGTGGATCCTGGGCCTTTAACTAACCAACAAGTTACAATCTGCCTTTGTGAATGAACTGAGTTCCTAAGTCAAGAGTCTACTGTCAATAACTCAAAATACTATAAGGTATCATTTGGCTGTTACTTTACAGCTGCCCCATGTGTGTTAGCAGTTTGTCATGTAAGACAATACCTGAGAAAATCAGTTTAAAGGATGAAACCATTATCTTGCTCATGGTTTAGTCCATGGTCAGCTGTTCCATCGCTATGCACTGAGGTGGGCAGAAGATCATGGAGCAATGCTGCTCACACCATGGCAGCCAGGAAGCAAAGAAAAAGCAAAGCAATAGCAAGAGCAGAGAAGATGCTAGGGGCACATATAATCCCTAGCATTGTGCCCTGTGCTCTGCTCCCCCAACCAGTCCAAATCTTCTCTTTGTATCACCTCCTGACAGTGTTATCAAGTTACATCTCATCAGCATACTGCTTGGTAAAGTTAGGGCCCTCATAATTCATGCACTTCCCCAGAAAACATTTGGGTAGCAACCTGTCCTTTAGCATATGAAGTTTTGGGGACATTTAAAGTTTGAACTGTAACATCATGAAATAAGATATATATCACAGATCTATCTGGAGTACACCATGGATTTTCCATAGAAATTTTGTATGTTCCCTCTTTTGGAAGAAATCTAGTCTCCCCATGTCATATCCTTCTACTCTTTAGGAAAAAAAATTATTTTTAAAGCTTATATCACTCTTTGTTCACCTTCCAGACTAAATTTATAATTTTATTTTCTATTGACAAATAATTGGGTTGCTTGTCTAAAATATACTTTGCATCAAAATCTGACCATTTGGACTTTCAGTTTAGGGAAGGCAAAGTACAGAGCATGCCTGAAATATCTTGTTCCCAAAAGGAAGAAAGTGCTGAAAAATCAATTTAGACATGTCAAAAGGGCACTGGAGCTGGGACAAACATGGAGCCATTTTTGATAGAAAAGAATGCTGAGAGGCATGCAATATATACTAAATAATACAAAGAATCCCCCAGGCAAGCAGAGAAAGGGAAATCTCTTCTTTATGGAAGAATGTCAAATCCTACAGGAAGAAATGACAGGAAGACACCATAAGAGCTAGATTGGGAACAGCTAAAACCACTGGCTAAAATGCTACTGGGGAGTTCCACACAGTGTCAAAGCACCAGTCCACACAAGGTGTCTAGTTCCTAAAGAGAAATAACAGGCCCCAGGAGAGTCATCTTAGCAAACTGATCAAGCAGTGTAACAATGAAAGGACAAACTGATGGTATGTATCTCCAGGGAAGAATACAACATCGCCCATGTAAGGCATTCTGCCAAAAATGCTAGACCTGAATCTAATCATGGGAAAATTACCAGATAAAACAGGAATGTGGGGCAGTTGACAAGTTAGTTATCAGAATAGTCATTGTTATGAAAACTTAATACAAAAAAAAATTTCTTCCAATGTTTTGAGAAAGTGAATAAACACACAACTAATGATGCTATAGGATTTTTTTTTTTTGTAGATCTAAGATTTTAAAACATTTTGAGAAACATTACCACGACAATTGATGAACGTGAGTATGAAAAGTTTGCTATCTTCCTATCAATCTATATTTTTGGTGCAGGGGATGGCATTTTAGTTATGGAGGGAGGAGATTTTTTTTTTTTCTTTTTAGCAGCTAGTGAAGAGAAGAATTTCAGAAGTTTGTTATGATCTGGTGTTCGGATTATTTTCGAATGATTCAGAAATAAAATATGCAGTAGAAAGAAACAGGAACAGAGGGATGAAGGTAACAGTTGGTAAATAGTTGGTGAAACGTACACCATCTTTGTTGTATTATTCATTCTGTCCTTCGGTAGGTTTGAAGCTTTTCAGTATTATAATTTGGGGAGAAATGGTGGAAGATAAAGACTACGAACTTCAAAATAAAAGCACTTCCAGTTCGTCTATCTTGCCAGGAGCTGAGATAAGGCCACAACTAGGTGTTAAAAAATGCTCATCAGTTTGTAGCACATCAAAGTAAATCTGAATTGAAGAAAATGTGTATCTAACTGAGAAAGAATTCTTTGACTCATTATATGTCCACCTGGTAGCCTTTTAAGGAGCTTGTGCGAGACACCAGGTGCCGGATGAGAAGTCCTTCCTGTCAGATGACTGAGAGGTCCCACGACAGCCTTTGTGTACTCAGGATGGGAAGCCTGAGAACTAGTGTGCTTATCTACCAGAGCTTCTCCTGCCTGGGAAATGTGAAGAGCAAAACTTGGGATTGTGCGTGTTGCTTTTGGACTGTCTCCTCAAACCTTGATGCTCCAGAGACTTCCCATGGTGAGCTCTTGTCTCCTCTTGTGACATAGATTCTTTCCTGAATTCAAGTGTCCACAGACAGGCTTTCATTATGGTTCCATTTGAAAGTGGTGGCATTTCTCTCTCAGAATTCACACATTTCCCTGGCCTTTGGGTTAGGGCTGGACGGCTGATATTCAATTCTTCCTAATGCACATTTTCAGTGTTAGGACTCAGCCTGCTGTCCAGAAAAACAATTACACTTGGAAAGGGCTGCAACTTGGAGGAATAATAGCTAATTATACCAGTTAGAAAATGTCTCTTAAGATCAGCACTTTCAGATCTTTATGCTTTCTTAAAATAAACAAAAATGTTATTATTTTCCATTGTTAAAATGAATTCCCAAATGTGTTATGCCATTAGCATGTTCTGCTCAAAACAGGGCTTCTGGTACAGCTCAAGAGCTGCACAGAGCCACTTTTGGAACAGGAGAGGAAAAAAGGTCGCATGATTTATGCAATAAAATGGGCAATTCAGATCCATGAAAGTGAGCTGTCCACTAATCATGAAACAGGAATGCAAATGTGAAATAAAGCCCTGCGTAGATGTGACACAGCGGTATTTAATTTAAATGTATATGTATAGATTGGAGCAGACAGTCCAGGGCTTTTGCAAGGGAGGTATGCAGCCCCTGCCTGACTCCTGGACACTGGCCCACCCAGATCACCTGTGTGTGTGACAACAGGGACTTGCGCAGAGCAGAGCTGGGTTCTGTCCCTTACAGATGCTAGTTGAAGTCACGGCAGGTCAGAGTGTGTGGCGGGGCCTCTGAATCACATTCCCACTGTGAGACACTAGGCCTGTTGCTCAGGGTTCCTCAAGTGACTTCACTATCCACTTGGCAAAGACCAGAATTTCTGTCTGCAGTTATTTCTGGTACTGCCATTGTGAAGATGGATGAGTCTATGGCTGCAAAGGGCTCCACTGAAAATCTGTGGTATTGTCATTTCTCCTGCACAAGGAAGCTGTGAAGTGGCATTTGCCTCTCTCCTTCAAGTGTCTACAACATTATTATATGGGTATCAAACAAATGGACACTGCAGAGAATAGTGAAGAAGATGGGATGTAGCACAGTGTGATTATTTGACATCAATCTCAAGCTTGCAGGTGATCTCTCTAAAACAGGCCAGGGAGACATAACCTGTGCTTTTTTCAGTATTTAATAGTAAAATCAGACCACCCTAAACAGACAAGCCAGTAAAAAGAAATAAACAGAATGCTCAAGAAATGGCATAAGCACCTGGGGAGGAATAAGGAGTGAAAAGAGATTATGATCTGACATAGCATTGCTTCCTCAGATGAGAAAAACGAAAGGAGGCGGGAGGGGAAAGTGATTGGACCCTGCTCCTCTCCCAAAGTCTGCCTGCTCTGAAGGACATTCGTCACTTAAGACTGGGTCAAACCTGTATGTTTTCCTGGCTAGTCATAAGCCAGCCTATGCGGCCCTCATGCATATAGTCAATTGTGTCCATAACAAGTATAATATATGCTCTGTTCTGCTTGGTGAACTCAATCACTTAACCACATAGATTTCAGCTGGCTGTGCTGTATGCTTGGGGGCACACTCAGATCTGGATTAGGTTGTCATGCTAGGGCTGGAGGGCAGCGGTAAAATGTGGACCCATGAAAGTCAATGACACATGCTGGTTTGTGACATGAGAAGACCAAGGGGCACCACAGCTGTAAAGTCACATGTCTCTAAAAGGGAGTGGCCGCCTCATAAATCTACTTTGTAAAGTCACTGCTGCTGTCTTTGGATGCCACACGAATATTTTACAGAATAAACAATGGATTTCCTTCAGCTTTTTAAACGAGCTCACACGAGATGTGTGGCTGAGTCTGAGGATGCACAGGGCAGGCATCAGACTTGAAGGCTGCACAGCTGTATCCTCTGATAAAGGCTTACTTGGGAAAAACTGAAAATTTGAACTAAATGCTCTGACTGAAACTAGGTAAATATGTTCATGCAAGTTTCCTACAGTGTAATTTTTAAACAAATGAAAGAAAATAATAGAACAATACAGGTTTTCACATTCTGAAAAGGGGAAAAGGAACACATTTTCCTTAGACAAATAGCAGAACTACTTTGGACAAAACTTGCCAGATTCTGAACACAAAATACTCATATATATGCCCTTCTGCCAAAAAGTGAACCGAAAAATATATCAATATGGAAAACAAAATCAAACAAACTCCAAACTTCCCTATTTCTACCACCTTGGAGCAATTAGAAAAAAAAAACATTAAAAATATTGAGAAATCTCAGGAGTGAGGATGAGATACTGTTAGAAATTGACTTGTCATTTATAGTTGGAAAGAACTGGGGAAATTAATCGGCAGATTCTGAATTGCTCAGTTTGTTAAGAGCCCTTGAGCTTCTGAGTGACCTGCCTCATAGACTGCTCTGGGATTCTAGAGCTACTTTAGGCCTTTCAGGCTGCCAGGCTGCCCAGCCACCCGAGCAACTCCTTGCTGGTGAGACGCCTCTTCCACTCATGCAGTTATGTTCTCTGCACCCTGGTGGCCCATTTGTATCTGGCACTTGGGTTCCCTATCAAAAGGAGTACCAGTCAATTGCAGTTCCCCCAGGGACCCCTGTGCCCAGCCAGGCACACCAGTGTGACATTAACAGTGGGGCAACTTTCTGAAACTTTGTGAGACTCTCAAAATGAAATGCAGTGGCTTTTTCTTGCATTGCTGAGAAATACTTATATTACAGACATAGTAGATGGATGTTCATCATTCAGCAAAACCCACTGAATCTTTCGGTGGTTTTAAGAACAGAATTTGATTTTGCAAGAGCCTGACCACTGTCTTTTAGGGAAAAAAATGCATGTGATATAAGTTCTATTAGTGGATTTTTTTTTTTTTGAGACAGCATCTCACTTTGTAGTTTAGGGTACACTTAAACTCACTATGTAGCCCAGGTAAGCCATGAATTCACACCAATCCTCCTGCCTCTGCCTCTCGAGTGCTGGGATTATAGGCGTGAGTCACCACACCTAGCAATGAAATATGTAGTACTGGAGATCAAACTCTGGACCTGTGCTTGCCAGGCAGATGCAGGAACCAACTGAGCTGAATCCCCAGGCCTAGATTTCATTTTTTATATTATAGGTAATAAAGCATTGACTTAGACTTTGTCCAAACACCTAGAAATATATTTGCTTGTTCTTAATATATTTACCATGTCTTATTTTTAATTTCCCCTTACTGAAGCACAGTGATAATATTTTGTATTAGAAATAGCTGGCATCTTATATATGAGTATACTAATGAGTCTGAAAAATAGTAGCCATCCTTAAAAGATTCACAATTTCTATACTTCTCTCTTGCTTGAGTTGTAATAGTCTGTTTTTAAATATTTACACCATGGGCATTTGCCACATGACAACCCAGACTTCTACTTGCCTGATTTTATTTGCTTTAATTGTTTGCATCCACAAGTGAGGGGCATGGACACGATGTCTATCTCTGGTCCTGCAAGTCCCAGGGACACTATCTAGAGCAGCATTGTAGACCTGTGGAGTGGATCCCAAGATATGGTAGGCACTTTTTGCTGTAAGTGTGACTGACAGGGCTTGGCCTTTATCCCATTCATGTGTTTTCTTTCCCAATATATCCAAAGGCATAAGTAACTACCCCAAGCCCTGTTTCCCTACCTAAGAATGATGTCATCATCATCTCCATGGATTGAATCTTTCCTTCTTATTTCAGAGGCATACATAGATATCTGCCCAGAACAGGGATGAGCCTCCTGCAGATGCCAGGGTGATTTCAGGACTCGGTGTGTCCTTCTAAGTACATCTCACCTTATTTACTAAATGTGCCATTTCAAATGGTCTTTGTTTAAGTTACTTTGATATTTAAAATTTCTGAGTCCAAGAGGACTACATGGTTTAAAAATGTCAAATTCAAACTGCTTTTGGAAACAGTAGTTAGCCTTGGATAGCTCTTTTAGTATGCAATACAAAAACAGTGGTATATTTTTTGATTCATTAATACAGCTTAAAGAAAAAAATGTTTTTAGTTACAGAAGCTGTAAAATCAAAGAAAAAAAAGTTCTTTTTATTTTTTAAAGAGTACTTTTCTATTGACCCTAATGAACTTTGTTAGATATCTGCTAGGCTTGGTTATATAAACTCATGACCCCTAATGCAGAGCTTAAATGTACCACCCGATTGCTATCTGCACCACTCTGCAGCCACAGCAATGCGTATCTAACAGAGAAGTTGTGTGTAGTTCAGTCTTCAAAAATGGTGCTGGTGAAAAACTGCAAATCATGTAGTTTGGTAGGCAGTACATGTTACTGGTTCTCTAAAAGGCTGAGAAAAGGATTCATTCTCTGTTTTAATTTAGTATAAAGCAAAGGACAGAAGGATTTACTCAGCCCCCAACCTGTTCACAGGCCTTTCAGAACAGTAAGGAAAACAAATGAACGTCTCACCCTTATTTCTTCAGGACAGCTATTTTCTGATATATTAGGATTTTAAGAAATGATAACAAAAATGGGAAAGAAAAAAACTGCACCTTAATGTCCTGTATCTTTTCAGAACTATTATAGGAAATTGCTTTGGGGGTGTGTTTAATGTCATTGTAGGGCACTTAAAATCTCTGTTCCTTTCTGTTCCCTCCAGATTTTCTAATATTTTGTGAAAATGATGAAAAAGGCCAAGTTGCTGTAATCTGCAAGACATTCATATGTTTTATTATATATGAAAGTAATTTTTAAAGGTACATTGGGAATTATAAGTATGATTGGAAACAGTTCTTAAACTACAGTATTGTTTATCTCTTCAGTACAAAATTTGCTGTGAAAATTGTGAAAATATTATCTGGTTTTATGTTCATATTAAGTCATGGTTCTGGCAAAAGAATACTAGAAGAAGTAGGGACACAGAATTCCCCAAAGGTACTCCCCTTGTATTACCAGTTCATTGTGGTGGTAGTGCTGCCATCCTTCATAGATCAAGGCTCTGGCACCATCACAAATGTTGGCAGGGCTTTGAGCTAGATGGAGGGGTTCATTGTGTGAGTAAATTTAGGGTCTTGGTGCTATTAGCAAAGACTTTTATTAGAAGGAAAGTTATTTTGAATTTATGGCCAGAATGGTTTCAATTAGTACAGTCTGCAACTGAAGAAACTCTATTAAAACCAGGAGATTCTTAAAGGTCTTACCTGAAACACCAGTACTCAAGTAAGTTTCTAGGTAGTGGTCTACAGTCTACTCACTACTCCCCACTTATCAGCTCAGATAGACACAAGCTTCATTTTGATCTCTACTGTATGAATAAATATCTGAATACAACAAGCAAAACAAAGGCTAAGTATGACTAATTCCCATTTTCCAAAGTTGACCTTGAACTTGGGTGTCTGCTCTACAGATGATCTCAGCTAATTCACCAGAAGCCACAACATAGACTCACACTCCTTTGGAATTTATTCTTCTTATGTTACCTTTGAGTGACTTCAAGAGATCCCTTTCATAGAACTCAACCTTCTTTTACGTGAGTATTACCCACTGCAGGTTATCAGCCCTTGGTTTTCTAGAACTTCTTTAATGGTGCTTTTAGGCTGCTGTATTAGCTTTGTCATCACAGAGAAAGATACAATAGCCAGCACCTATACTTTAAAGGAATAGAGGCTAATTTCTTCATGGTTCTAGTCCAGGGTCAGCTTGCTTCAAGGCAGAGATAGCATGGTAGAGGGCATGGAGACCAGAGTTGCTTAGTTTGTGATGGCTTGGGAGGAAGTCAGAGTGGAAGAGGTCAGGGTGCACTGCTCTGTCTAGACCCCTCAGAAGCACACTCCGTCAATCCCCCCTCCAGGTCCTAAAGCTAATCAAGTTAGCACTGCACCCTCACCAGTCTCAGGAACAAGGTGTGGGCTCAGTAGATGGATCTTTGCTTCCCCTTCTCTCTTTTTACCTCTCTCCTCATACTTTGAGATCAACAAAGATAGTCTGCAGTTGCGAATGAGGTTGGTGGTGTCACATGTCCACAGTCAGAACTAGCTGCCACACAGCAGCCGTGCAGGCTGTGTTTTGCAGGCACTGTGGACAAGCCCTCACGTTAGCACGTTAATGTCAAAGCCACCTCTCTCCTCAGCTAACACTAAGGCACTTCTCTCGCGAGATGTAAAAAGCACTTTCTACCTGGCTCACTGGTTTTACTGCTGGTGGAAACATCCCATTATATTTTCTCATCAGGCTACGAGGAAAAGAGAAATTCATTATGTGGAGAGAGACAGAGTAAAGGTTTACTACATGATCAATCAGTGGCATTACACCCTTGTTTCTCTAACGAGGTAAACTGCTCCTGTGATACACCAACAACGGAATTTCTGGAATCATAAAAGTAATTCCCCAAATATGCACCACTCTGACACATCATTAATCATGACATTCATCATGCTTTATGAGTGTATGTTTCTAAGGGTAAATCTCCTTAAAAATCACTGAAGCCTACATAGCTTAGAGGGACAACAGTGGGTTTACTGTGGTCCTGTGACTGCATTTAGTCTTTAGATTTATTTCTGGCATTATTTGAACTTTGCAAAGCCATATTTGAGAAAAAAATTCTGCAACAAGATTGACATATATGGCTGCTTCTTAGACTAGGGAAAGAACAGTGGATTCAAGGTCCAGTCCAATTAGCTATGAGAGTGCAGGCAAGTCATTTATGCTGCCTGGGTCTGAATTCTAAACATGTCAACAGGAAGTGTGTGCTCTGTGATTTCCAAAGTCTCTGTCCTTTAGAGTATGATCAAGTGGTCTCAAGCTCTACTTTCACAGCTGGAGTCTATTTCTTTTAAGATTCACAAGTTTCTCTAGGGTCTAGGGATCAAACCTCAGGCCTTATATAGGCTAAATCCATGTTCTATCACTGAGCTATAAACCCAACCCTTATGATGCAGTGTTTTAAAATGTTTCCTTCACTGTACACCATCAATTTTCATGTTAATTTTTACAGTACTATTTATGTAGATTTTCTCATCTCCCCTCTCCATGTTCACTACTTCCTAAGTCTCTTCTGTCTCTGATTCCATATTCGTTTAAATAAAAATCACAATGGACCCTAAAGAGATCATTTTAAGGTTCAGTAACAATGAAGTGGTTAAAATTGAACATACAAATGAAAAATAGTAGAACCACTGAAAAGAAAGTGCACTTTGAAGCAGAACCTACAGAAATCTGCCAGGGAAACCAACCTTTATCTACCACAAGTAGCCCAGGAAATCTACCTACTGGAGATTAGACTTAAGAGGAAGTCAGGCTGCAATTTCTATTAACCATCCAGGAAGTCAAACAATTTCTCTAACAATTCATCCAAAAGGGGTCAAGACTTGATAGCACAAAAATTAGGAAGGTCATCTGTTGTCTGTCTTCCAGCTGTACAACCAACTAAAGTAAGCTAAATATGTTCCTATGACTTGCCGCAGAAGCCACCCTGCCTCTATCCTGCCTGTTACAGCCTCTCCTTGCTATAGATTCCAGTCAGGACACCACTGAAATATCCTTTTTTTTCTACTATAATGCTGTTCTACTCATCTTCCTTCTATGAGACTCTGTCAGAAAATAGGCTCGGCAAGTGACTCTACATAAACCTTTTACTCATTCTCTTTTGGTTGGTCTTCATTTATTTTCACAGTGGGAATAAAAAGAAAAAGTGAGCTTCAACTACTTACTCAGGGCAAACGTTTTACATTTCCCTGGTTAATTGTTATTTTAAGCTTCTGGGTAGCTGTTATTTCAAGTTATACATTAAAATCTGTTACCTACTCCTGCATGCTCAACCCTGATAACCCCATTTTTTTTTTGAAGGAAAAATAAGACCAAGAAGCCCCTTGGCATCTGTCTTACAAATGTTCAGTCTGAATGCCGAAGGCCTATGCAGTCAGCTTGTCCTTTCTTCTGGTTACAACCTAGGAGACATCTCTTCTGTCTAGGGCTAAGAATCCCACCGTCCCCGAACTTCTCTGTGTACATCTACAGATCTTTGGCCACTCTCTGGTGTCTTCAAACTTTTTCCTCATTTCTTTTTACAAACATTTACATATATTCAAGACTACCACGTTAAACTCTTTAATAACTAAGAGGAACTTGGGTTAGGGAAGAAATTAATCTCTTTTTCTACTTTAACATTCATCTATGGTGCTCCCTATTTGCCTGTTTCTATTTGCTGTACAGCCAGTTGCAATGCAAGGCCCTTTCTTATCCCACTCCACTAAGAGCCAAACACAATGTGTATTGGTTTGCTTCCTACTGTGACTGAACACACAGTGAACCTTTTCATTTCTGGATTTCTTAATTTTAAAGATAGTTCTTTCTCATTGAGATATGCATTAGCACATAGCTTTCCTGGAACTAACCATTTCTTTCTTTATATAGAACTTATCAGTACATTTTAGGGATACATTCTGATTACTTTCTTCATTGAGAATTTGTACCTATCCATGATAGCTCTTCATTCTTATTTCTTCCCATTGCTCTGCCCTCCCGTCAGCTCTATCAAATTTTTTCTTTCCCTTTTTTTCTTTCCGCTGACTCCACCCAGTTCCCCTTATCCCTTTGAGCATTTTCTTACTATTTCACAATATTTGTCATGCATTCTGGACCTCGTTTACATCTTCAGTTTCTCAAATTCACAATTTAATCCTGATGAAGGGAGCATTATTACCATGGACTTAACAAAGAACAAAAACCAAGTTTCCTCACCTAAGCAGTTCCCCCTTAGATTTCCCCTCCCTACGGATATTGTTCAATTAGAAATAAAATTACCAATAACCCTCTGTTCTCATAAGACCTTGCTTTTTTAACCTGACCAAGGCCATCCAAAGCATTCTAAGCTGCAAAACTGTCACAGTTTGTCTGATGGCCTTTGTTTTGCTGTTGTCTGCAAGATTTGTGCCATTAGGCAGAACAAACTCGTCCACAACATCTATACAAGTAGAGCCCTTCCTTTGTTGTAAGCTCAGCCTTTGGATAGGAGTATGCTGAGCTGGTGCGTACCTAAAACAATCCTCCCATGTCACCTGCTGGTCTCTCAGATCTCTTCCATTCTGCAACATCTACTCTTCCCATTTTGGAAATAGAGGTTCACAGAGAGTGGATCGTGTCCTGTATAAAATACAACTTCTTCCAAAGATTAAACATCATGTTCAATCTATGAGATATGAACAGCATCATGAAAATATCCCGAAGAATTCTTAACGTATGTCCTGGCACATGAAAAAGAGCTCAATATATATTGGGTGTTATTTTTTTTCTAAACACCTAACAGGGTCTGACACATGAAATATACATAATAAACACAGACTAATTAAATGTGTCAGAGAGGTCATAATAATGATACACAAATAATTGTTCTTGCTGGGAATCGTGCCCTGGAAAGGCTTTTAAAGCAAGCACAGGCATTTTTCTATAACCTCGAGGCCGACAGAGGGAGTTTCAACAGGGCACAATGTCTTTGGGGAAGCATGATAAAAATGTTTTTATTTTTTTCTTTCTCAACAATTACCCATCCATTTCCAAGAAGGAAACATTATAGAGAGTATTTTATGGTTATAATCTTTTTCAGGAAAGGGTCTGCCTTTATCTCATCAAGGCAAATAATAGTTTGTAGGTGTGAATTGACAAGGGAGAAGTATGGTCATATTTTTCTATTATTGATGTGCATAAATATTAAAATTCATGTGATTTAAATTTAAATATGTGCTATTCTATTTTAAAAAGTGTAATTACGGAGTTGAACCAAACAAAAGGGGACATAAGAGCATAGATTTCCTGATTTGCTGCCCTGTGTTCCCTCCCCCTGAAATCCGTCTATGCTGGATGGAAAGAACCAAGACAGCCGAGGAACAATGGGCTGCCACGCTCATTATCAGGAAAAGAATCCCTTTCAAATTTCAGGAATTGAGCCAAGGGAGAAAAGTGAAGCGAGACACTATTAATACTACACTATGCCGGAGCTCCTTAAACATCTCTAATGAAATACAAATCCTTTTACCTGTCATTCGGCCTCAATAGTAATATATCCATAGGCCATCCCCCATTTTTTAAGTTTACCAAAAGGTCCTACAATAACCTTAGTGCAAGAGCAAGGAGATATGCTAGGACGCATCCCCTGCATTACTTTAACAATATTGCCCTTAAAGAGAGACAACTGTAAAAGAATCTGGTGGGACAGAAAGGAGTACAAGATGTAAACATGTTACCAGGTGCAGATTTTATCAAGTTTCTGGCTCAAAATACACTGATATTTGGTAAGCAGCCTATGAACTAGATAAAAAGGAACTTAGAATCATTTTGGAGGGAGAAAGTGAAGAACTTCCCAGACAAACTAGCAAAAGCCAGTCCATGGCTGGATATCATCTTTCTAGATTTCCTATGGAGGTTATGAGGATTTCTAAATTTCTCATAAAAGCTACTGAGAACATGCCTTATGGCATAGGCCTGATATACCAATACACAGAGAGCATGTTTACAAATACAAACAATAGAATATTATATTTTATCTTAACAGACTAAACATTGCTAATTTCATCATAACTCTGAGGATGCGATCACCCCTAGGAAACAGGAAGAGAAATGCTTCCTTTATATAAGTGAAGACTTCAAAAGATTGCAATGCATGAACGCTCAAGGTCTTCAACATCATAAAACCCAGAACTGCTATATTCAGTAACAAAAAGGGACTTTGAAGCTCTCTTTGGAGCAAAAGAAGCAAAGAGTTTATTTCTACCTGGAGAAGAGGGGTAGAAACAGGGATGAGACAGACTTAGCTCCAAATCTCTGTCAGGGAGGATGGTGCCAATTGCTGTGCACCTGGCAGGAGCACACTTGGGAGACTGAGCAGGGTGTGTACGATGAAGATGCTTGCTGGACACAGATCTCAGAGTGAAACCATTACCCTGTATGGAGGTTTTCTTGTCAAGGCCACAGCTTTGTATATTAGGAACAATGGTGAAGCATGGGGTAAATGATTACAGAGTAGGTGAAAGTGAAGATGTTGGAATATTCTCCTAAAATCACTGATTAGCAGTTCTTTGAAAAGGCCTTAAGAGCTGGATGATGGTGTCTTTGTAGCATCATATTAGAATAAAACCAGTAAAGTTAATGTTGCTTGTAGATGGCAAAGACTGGGAAGAGGAAAGTAAACAAAGAATCAAGACTCAAAATGATCCTGAGAAGTTACTGTGACAAGCCTGACGCTACAGGGAGGATCGTACATTTTACAAGGATGAATTCTAAGGTATGTGAATTATGTCTGAATAATGCATTACAGAAAAACCAAACAAAAAAGCAACAGGAGAGTGTTCAACTGGAAAATGTACAATATCAGACTAGAGTTTAAAAAAGTCAGACATCCTGTCATGGCAAAGTGGTTAGAGGGATAGCAGGGAGGAGATGAACTCCATGTCAGCCGTGGCCGAGGACTGCTGGAGTCCTCGCTTCCAAAGTTCCCTTCTGTCTTCCTCTAGTAGGTTGACAGTTTCAAGTCTCCATTTAATCCATTTTGAGTTGATTTTTGCATGTGAGAAAAAGTCCACTTCATTCTTTTATATGTGGATAACCTGTTGTTCCAGCATCACATATTATTAAACCAACTGCCTTGTCTTCTGTGTGTTCCTGTGGCTGTAGATGCACTGGGTTACTTCCCAACTTTCCTTATATTCTCTTAGTCTATATGCCTGTTTTTACATCAGCATTGTGCTCTTGTGACTGTGATAGTATTGTGAAATCAGGCAGTGTGACTCTTGTTGTTCAAGATTACTTTTTTTTTTAGAGACAAGGTCTAGCTTTGTAGTTTAGGGTGACCCTGAGCTCAGCCTCAAACTCACATCACAGCAATCCTCCTGCCTCTGCCTCCCAAGTGCTAGGATTACAGGCATAAGCCACTATGGCTGGCACTATGGTATGTGGTATTGATTGCTGCTGGGCATGAGTCTCCATCCCCAGTATTGTATGTGGTTACCAGGGGATTGAACCCGGGGCCTTGCGCTTGCAAAACAGGTGCCAGAACCACTGAGCTAAATCCCTGGCCCATTCAAGAATACTTTTACTCCTCAATGGTGTTTTCTATTTCCATAAGAATCTTACATTTTCTAAAATAAAAAAAACGAGGTGCCATTGGAAAGTTAATAGGAGTTACACTGAATCAACAGGTCACTTTGAGTAGTATGGATATTTTAATAATCTTCTCCCAGTCCATGAATATGTGGATTTTCCATTCATTTCTACTCTGAAGTCTTCAACTAGTTTTAGAGCACAACTCTTTTTCTTACTTGGTTAATATTACTCTCAATCATTTAAAAATACTATAGTGAATGGGACTGATTTTTCTCTTCTGAAGAGTTTAGTTTTACATTAAAGAAATATTACTTATAATTTTGTGCTGATTGTATACATTGAAACTTTACTGAATTCATTTACCAATTCTAACCATTTTTGGTGGAGCACTTTTAGTTTTCTGCAAGATTGGGACATTATCAAACGTATTTCACTTCTTATTTGGATAGCTTTTCTTTATCTTGTATACTTTCTCTGGCAAGGATTTGTAGTACTACAGTTGAATGGAAGTTCTGAGAATACACATCCTTGGCTTTCTCTTGATCTTAAAGAACAAAGCTTTAAATTTTTATCACCGAGTCTGATGGTAGGGATAAACTTCTCAGACCTGGTTTTTGTTCTGTCAAGGAAGATTCTTTCTATGCCTAATTTGTTCTGAATTTCTTTTAAATTATGGAAGCACACTGATTTCTGTCAAATACCTTTACTGTGTCCATAGAGCTGATCATATAGGTTTTGTATAAGATGATGTGTAACATTTATTGTATTGCACCTGTCAAACCACCCTTGCACGTGAGGGATAAATCTCAGTTACTCATGGTAAATGGTGCTGTTGAAATCAGTTTGCTGTTTTGTAGTGGATTTTTTGCACTGATTTTTGAACTGATGTTGGCTTACAATTTTCTGTTTTGGAGTATCTTTCATGGTACGGTGGCTTCTTCAAATAAGTATTGAAAATTTTTTCTTCTTCAATTACTTTGAGAACTGGTGTTGTTTCTCCTTCAGTATTGGGCAGAATCCTGCTGTGACACCACCTGACACTCTGATTTTCTTCAATGAGAAATAGATCAACTCTGTCTGCCTCTCTCTCCAGATCTGGCCATCTTATACACTTTTGGGCTGTGCAGACTCCCTATTTCTCCATGATTCATTCTCAGTAGGTTACATCCAAATTATTCATAGTGGTCTCAACTAACTCTTTGTATTTTTGTTGTATCAGCAGCAATGTCTCCTCTTGGATTTCTGATTTTATGTAGTCATCTCTCTATCTGGCTAAAGGGTTACTAATTTATTTTTTAAAAAGTAAACCTCTGATCATGATCTATTATCGCTCTAGTTTCTGTTTTAGTTTTGCTTTGATATTATTTCCTTCCTTCTGACTTTGAGTTTTGTTTGCCATTCTTTTTTTTTTTTTTTTTTTTTTTTAAAGGTGTTTTTTAAGACAGGGTCTTGCTTTGTGGTTCAGGCTGGCCCTGAGCTCAGCCTCAAACTCACATCACAGCAATCTTCCTGCCTCTGCCTCCCGAGTGCTGGGATGACAGGTGTGAGCCACCACGCCCGGCACTGTGGTATGTGGTGCTGATTGCTGCTGGGGTGAGTCTCCAAGCCCCGTATTGTTATGTGGTTACCGGGGATCAAACCCAGGTCCTTGAGCTTGCAAGACAGGCCGGAACCACTGAGCTATATCCCCGGCCCATTGCCATTCATTTTTTAATTCCTTGAGGTATAATATCAAGAGTCTTATTTGATGTCTATTTTATTTTTAGATAGATAATTAAATTTCCTTCTTAGAAATGCTTTATGATGCATCTCATAGATTTTCGTATGTTGTGTTTAGGTTTTCATTTGTTTCAAGGTATTTTAAATTTCACTTTTAATTTATTCTCCTTATTCTGGAGTATGCTAATTTCCATGTGTTTGTATAGTTTCTAAAGTTCCTGATATTATTGATTTCTAATTTCACTCCAGTATGTTCTCTGAGATACTTAATTTGATTTCATTCTTCTTACATTTTTAAAGATTTTTTTTTTTTTGGATGAACCCATGATGTGTCAGAGAGAACGTCTGTGTTGTTGGATGACGTTCTATGTAGATCTGTTAGGTCCATTTGGTCTGAAGTGTTGTTCAGACTCCCTGTTTGCTTATTGGTGCATATATATTTGAAAATGTTACATTTGTCTGAGGAATTGACCCCTTTATCATGATATAATGAGGTTGTCTTTTTTGACTTGGTCTTTTGTGACTAATGTAGGTATAGATACTCCTTATAAATATCATACATATCATAAAATGGTGTCTTTTCCAACCTTTTAGTCTGTTGATGTCCTTTAATGATAAAAATGAGTCGTTTCCAGGCAGTGTATTGTAATAACACATTACTGTCCTTCACTTTACTTACTCAGCTACTTTGTTCATCTTTCAGAGGGACTCTCAATGGGTAAAAACTTACTACCATCACTTTGTTCATGACCTCCTGAGTGCTTTGCAGCTTGCTGGTTGATCTCTTCTAACACTGCTGCCTTTTTTTGTGACCTGTAGGTATGAAGTAGCACGCTTTGATTCCTTTCTCTTTTTCACTTGTGTGTTTATGTAAACCACTGAGTTTTGAGGCACAGTTCTTCATGGAAAGAGTCAATAAATGCAGCACCAAAAGGAGGACCAGAATCACAGCGTGCAGATTCCTACGCAATCAGGTTTATCACTTGTTGCTGTTATTACCCTATGCATGACTGTGTCGTTTGTAGAAATTAATCTTTGGGATTCTTCTGTTTTTCCCTGTGTCTTTTTCAGTCACTTTAGTTAGTTCTTGGCTTCACTATCATGGCTTCCTCTTAACTTTTTTGATAGTAGGTACTTTCCCATGCTCTGGAACCTTTATTTTTGATAGAGTAGTCATGGGTGATCCTCTTGTCTCAGTGTGTACCTTTTCTTTCCTATCCTGCCTTTCTTTTTTTAAAATTTAACTCTTTCAAACAGTGGTCTATTTCTGTAACATTTTACTCCACATTACGATCCATACAGACTGACTAAAAAGGGAAATACAATAATGATCATCATTCTTACTAAAGATCATCATTCTTACTAAAGTTTAACTTTACCTAATGTATAGAATGACTCCTGAGCCTTATTGTACTTTTCAAAAGATAAAAGTTCATGCATCAGAACGCACCAGTGCTAACCGCAGAGGTAGAAGTGTATCCCACGAAGTGCTTTGAACACTCTGACAGCTGCAATTTATCAACATAAATTACTGTGCTCAGCTGCACAGCTTTTGTCACAGAGAGACAGGGCACTCCCTAAATTGCCTGCTTCCTTCTGTAATAATCATCTTAATTTTTGCAATCCAGACAACCCAGAACAAAAAAGTTACCAGGATATACACAGAGACAGAAAAATTCAGATTTTATATATCACTGGAAGCAGCGCTGGACTACTTTACTCATCTGTAGATTGGTCTTTCCCCTCCTGTCTAGATGTGGCAATAGACTACCCAGGCTGGAAATGGGAGCAGGAGAATCATGAGCAGAAGTAAACAAGTCAGTCTGTCTGCCAGCTCTCTTTCCTCTGAATCAAAGACCAAATTTGCTGTCTTTCTGGCAGCTTCTAATGGCATTAGGGAAGAAGAGAGAATACTTTTATCTCTAGCATCCCGCAGCAAGCTGATTTTATAATGCGTGCATTTAGCATGTGTTCCTAAAACCATTATCTTCTGTAAACAGTGTGGGTCAGTGTCTCTGTGCTACTTTATATACTTTGAGCACTAACTTTTCCTCACTGAAAAAGTATCAACCTGCATTTTAGAGATTCTGGGGTACAGGACCATACAACATTAAGGACATATGCATAAAAATCTAATTTGGGGGAGATACAGTTGAATTCTAGCTGAGTTTTCTAATAGAGGCCCCTTAGTGCCATGGCCCATGCTGGCTCTACTTCTAAGTGCATGCTGCCCTTAAAGAGTGAGTCAGCCTTCACAGTGGTGATCGTAATGCCACACTGGAGTTGTTTCCCTCCGGTACTTTAAGAACAGGAGCTTGAAGGATACCTAAGACAAAGTAGACTCATTAGGCATCACTAATTTGTGTATTCTCTCAACTCCCTGCCCCTATGGTTTGTGCTAGGGTTCACAGAAGGTTGCAGAGACAAAACCAAAGTTACCCGTAGGCTCTTGCTCTGAGCACTTCCAAACTGTTACCTGCCAAAAAAATACCAAAATGCCTTGCTTTGGTGTACGGGTCATCTTTGCCATACCAAACAGCAGGGTACAGTTCCCAGAACTAGGTCACATGGGGGATGGAGTTTGCAAATAGAGCTATCTCTTAAACTCTGATCTTAAAGCACGGTGATCATTCTGGATTTTCTAGGTTGGCCTGACATGATCAGAATGTCCTAAGAAGCAGAGAAAGAGGCAGAAGGGATCAGAGAAAGCATGTGAGTAGTTGGCCCAACATTGCTGGTTTTGAAGAAGGAGGATGAGAATAAAAAGCCAAGGGTGTGTGGTCTCCTCAGGCTGGGAAGTGCCAGAATACAGACCTTCTGGGGAATACAGGAAATCCACTATAGACTTCCTGGGTTAGTCCAGTGAGGCATTTCAGATGACCGATTTACAGAATGACAAGATCATACATGCAGACTCATCAAGCCACTTTGGCTTTGGTATTCTGTTAGATCAGCCTCTGGAAAACAACACCTCTTATTTGTGAGATAGGTTTATAAAGTCGCTTAGATGATGGACAACAGAGACAGTGAGCGTCATTCCAACAAACAAAAAACTACAGGCAAGTAAAGAAAAACACATGAATTTGATGTCACTGTCGAGAAAGTTAGTGAAAAATATGACAGTATCAAGTATGAAGGAAGAAAATCCATAGAAAAAGAGAAAAGATTTCTGAACCATTTATCTAATAAGTGTCTAGTATCTAGTCTAGTATACTACACTATATTAGTATACTATATCTAGTATCTACTACACTATTGTAAGGACTTTAGTAATAAAAAAATAGCCCTGTTTGAAAAAGGACAAAAATATTACAGTAGATCTTTCTCAACAGAATCTCCAAGCACTTGACCAATGAGCACATAAAATTCGGGAAATATTACTAATTACTGAAAAAACATAACTCAGTCATATAATGAGATACTAGTTGGACCCACTATGATCGCTAGTTTTTAGATATTGAGGAGAGTATGGTGATTCAGCCCCTGTGGAAGACAGGTTGGAAGTTTGTAAAAACTTAAATACAGAAATTTCATGCACTATGAGAACAACGTTAAGTGAAATAAGTCAGACATACAAGCTTACATATCATGTATTTTCTCTGAGAAACTGAAGGTATATATAGGAGCAAAATGGAAAATATGTTAAAAGGAAGAAGGGGGAGGTTTGCATGGTTCTCTAATTATCTATTTTACTGTTTAAAAATCATTTAAATATATATACTAATTTGCTTCACTTTTACTACTAGTTTCTCTTAATTAACAAGGAAGCTTTGTGCTAATATCTATTTCTTCTTTGGAAGAGAGAATATTTTTTGTCTTACACTGCAACTACTCTGAAGATAACAGTATAGTGTGTTAACTTGTTATTCTTATTTTGTTATGAAATTTTCTTTCACTATTTCATAAAATGAAGAGAAATATTTAAAAACTTAAGTACATTTAAGTTTATATAATTTAAGTACATAAATTACTAAGAATTTGTAGCTTTTTCTGAGGGATAAACTATTCTGTATTAAAAAGATCAAATCAGTAGCAGAAAGGAAGGACAGAAGGAAGGAAGGAAGAGAGAAAGAAAGAAAGAAAGAAAGAAAGAAAGAAAGAAAGAAAGAAAGAAAAGAAAAGAAAAGAAAGAGAAATTCCACATGATCCACCATGTTTACTCCTAGCTATGAAGAGGGAAGACAGAACTCTATTCATGTAAACCATGTACACAGAAATTGACAGAGGGAGTTTGCATAAAAATGAAAAACCACCCAAATGTCCATGGCCTGATAATACGATAAACAAAACACAGTACATTTATACTACAGCTGCAATAAAGAGTGGAATGCGGCTGTGTGCTACAAGATGAACCCTGTCAACAAGGTGCTGAGTGACAAAAGTGAATGCAGAGTCCACATATGCCATTAATACAACGCACCCAGAATAGGGAAAATCCCAGAAATAGGAAGGATTAGTGACTGATGGCAGCAGGAGGGAGTGGGGACTTGGGACTGACTTCTGAAAAATTCAAGATTTAGTTTTACAGTGATAAAAACATTCTGGAATTAGATAGTGACAATGGTTTGCTGTATAACATGGTGAGTGTACTAACTATTGTGTGGTATGCTTTACAGCACTGAATTTTATCTAATGCAGACTATGCCTCACTAAAAATATATCATAAAATGATACATAAAATGTATCAGTAAAATCAATTAAAAATAACATTCTATATCATGCATCTGTAGCTCTGAAATATCTAGAAGATTCGTTTCAGAATTAAGATTTATTTTACTATAAAGGAAGTTAAAGAATTATGTAAGTTGGTTCCAGAAAAAGTTTAAACATCAACATTAAACCAAGAGTCCTTAAATTCAATAAAAAGGCTTACTTCGACTTATTAGAAAATTTTCAGATTATTCTATTAGTAGTATTTTAATCTTCTAATGTATAACTATCAGCCATGTCATTAAATACTAATCCACCATTTACATTTTATATTTACTAAAAATAATGTCAAGATTAAGGCTCTCCTCCTTCTCTATCAAAATATTTAAAAGATCAAACAATACTTGCTCTCATAAGCCAACGCCAATGTATTACACTGTGCTACTGAGGTCCACGTTTCAATGAAGACAAAATCTGACCTATATATTTATCACTTTATATGGTTTTAACCAAAGTGGACTTACATTTGTACTTCATAAAGGGAAATTTAGCTTCATCGGGTTATTCTCAAGTTCTGTTTCTTTAACCTGTGTAAGAGCTACTTTTCACTGGATACTTAGGAAGAGTGAAATATATGCAGAAGAGAACAGTGGGATGTAGAACCAGCTGAGTACAAAGCCCCAAGCCTTCACTCCTTTCCCTCAGAAATATGAAGATCAAAATGCTGTCTTGGAGAGCATGTTCAGATTTTTGAAAGGAAGCAAGGATATGCAGGTAATGAGATCTCATTACTTTGCTGCTTCTATTTGTATTAAGATGTCAGAAATATAAATTGGGGCAGTTTTTTTTTTTTTAAATTGCAAATATTGTAATGACTTTGGATTTTGGTTACCAATGTATTTTACACGCTGCTTGTCCATATTCCTGGTTGTATGCTGTATGAGAACTGATAGTCTTCTAAACACATTGTAAGTGTATTAGTTACATGGACTACAGGACCCAAACCAGTCACCCATCCAATGGAGTCATTTCCAAATCAGTCGAGATACATAGCACCCTTAATATCTGAGAGTTCTTCACTGCATTTATTGCTAAGTATCTTCTTATCTGGCTCTTGGGTGTATCACAGTATTCTTACATATAGTGGATGCAGAAAGAACCAAGATTAGCTTTGGACAGGTCGACTTAGTTGCTCAGATAGAGTACAATTACTTTGAAGGCAGAGGTGATACATTCCATGTTTTTAGAGTACCTGACAACTTTTGGGTTGATGCTGAACACAGAGAAGTTCGGTTTTCTCATTGGTTGGATCAAGTACCTGATGCCAAATACTATAAAAAGGAAAGGATTAGTTTGGCTCAGGGTTTCAAAGGGCTTGTGTTCAGGTGTCTCCAGGGCAAGAGCATTAGAGAAGAAAGGTGTGGCAGAGCAAAGCTGCTGGCCCAGAAATCACAGGACAGGAGAAGATTGCCAATGAAAGATGAACGCTTTGCCAGCACCTGGCACCTCCAAATGGGCCCACGTCTGAGCAGCACATCCAGGTATGAGTATCAGTCAACTAATCCATCCACCATGTAGCACCTCTAGGACCCAGCCACCTTGGCAATTGACATTAATTGGCACTTGGTAAATAGCCAAGGCAGATTTGGATCCTTTTTACATGCTTCTAATGAGATTAGTACATTGGGACTCTTCCCAAAGACACACGTGTGCACACACACATGCACAATGTGTATTGCACATGCCAGGAGATTGATGAAGATATACCAGTGCATGGGGAAGTTTGTATTTACCTGCTGTATAATCAACTATTTTTGTACATCTCCTACAGAAAACTTTCAGGAAAGATGAACCATTCAACAGAACTACAGGTCCTGGTGATGAAAACAGCACCTGCAGTGTGGGGCCTACAGAGAAAACTGGCTACGCAGCTGGGACATCTCTCCTCTGTTCTCTCCCCGGTAGGTTTGAATTATATATATCTGGATTTCAAAAGGTAGTTCTTAAGCAAGGAATATCCTTTGGAACACTGGCTACACAATCTTACAAAAATTTGACATCTCTGCTAACAGGTAAAAGTTCTTCACTGGGGGTAACGTAAACTATCCAGCACACCCTATATTTGGAATACATTTTCAAAGAGAGCATTGGAATTCTGATTGCAGTTCTTTCTGAAAACCACTGTAGGAGGTGACAAAACTGTAGGAGAGCTCTGGCTCAATCTCGGACCCCAACTAAATCAGTCAACTGATCATTTATTAATGGGCCTCTATTACTTGTGAGATATTCTAAAGTATTATATTAAAACTTTGTTTTTTTCTTTCCTTTTTTTTTTTTTTGACAAGGCCTCATTTTGTAGTTCAGGATGGCCCTGAACTCACTATGTAACCCAGGCAAGCCTGAAACTCTTAGCAATCCTCCTGCCTCTGCCTCCTGAGTGCTGGGATTACAAGTGTGAGCCAAAACACCTGGCTTGAAACTTTGTTCTTGAAGTACAGTACATGTGTGGAATTTCAGAGTAAATGATACTGATACAAAAGAAAAAACTCAGGAGATTATTATCTCTTTGGCATTAGAGAATCTCCTAGATAGTTTATTTCTTTCTCAATATTTAATAATAGGAATAAAAGATAAAAGTATAGCAGTGGCTTGTCTTGCCCAAATTTCTATGTTTGAATCTTTCTTGGAAGATGGTATTTGTTGATTCTCACCTTAACTTTTCTTTATTCTAGAGCTCCCCCTTGCTGGTCTATTGTGGACCTTACTAACGTGTGGTTGCCACCAAGCTGTAGCAGAATCAAATGGTGTCTCTTTAGACACGTAGGATCCCAGCCCTCACCCAGCTACAAAAACAGAACTTGCATTAACAGGACATGTTAATCTTTGAGGGAAACTCTCAGCCATTCTTTGAAAAATTAAGCACTACAATTCCAGCACGTCTTCTGTCTCTTTCTCTCTTTCCTTTCTCCCCATCGCCTGCCCCCTTCTTTCTTGAAACAACCCAGGGTAAAATAAAAAAAAATTTCTCTCCACTCCTCACCTTCAGCAACTGATATTCTTTTAACTCTTAGACTATCTCATTTTTGATTCTTGGTTACAAGACTCTTGCAATGAACTCTATGCCCTTCTTTTATTTTTATGTTTAAATTCAATAAGTTCTTTAAAAAAAAAAAACTCTGAATTTGACTTGCCAATGTAGTTTGAACCCATAAAAGACACATAGGTAAGGTTAATGAGATAGGATTGACCTTTCTTTCCAAATTTTATTAGTATGTTTGCAGTGCATAATGATTACATTACATTCCTTCTAGGGAGCTGGTACATGCATATAACACATCTTAATTCTTTCTTTTTTTTTATCTCCTTTCCCTCCTTTACCCCATCTCTTGGTTCTGTTCTCATTTGCAAAAGACCTATCTCCCTATTGGCTATTATCTACCATTTATTTTGCCCTTTATTTATATTTTATATTTCTCATTAAAAGAAACTTTGTGATATTCAAGCCTATGTATCTCATTTATTTCACTTAACATCATGGATCCATTTTTGAAACTCCCATAGCCCCTCTACTGGTTGGAGAGTGAGTACTCTTAGCAGCATTTGATAGCTTTTGCATCCCTGCTGTGTTCCATGCATCTGGTTCAAGGTCACCCATAGATCTATGTTCCTGCTTCTGTGGCTTTATTTGTCAGGATGGGGGCACTGTGGGTAGGGAAGGATGGCATAGGATGAAAACCTCATTGAGCTTTATTAAAAATGAAGACCCTTCTCCTTTGCTGCCTGACTCCAACAATCAAAAGGACAAAAGCAGCTGGACTCAAACAATTAGACAAAAACAAAGATGACAGGAAGTTCCAAGATAGCGAGATTAATCTAAGAATCACAAAGCTCCCCTTCACTTCATATTTTAACCTAAACTACCACTCCATAAGGCGCCCACCCACAATCTTACCCTCCATAAAAGGACAGGAAAAGATCCAAAGTTAGGATGAAAGACAAGCCAGGGAGCCAATCAGATTTCAGGAGCCTGTGTGGAACAAGTATCTCAATAAAAGGAGCTACAGACAAGAAAATCCGTGAGTTACTTTTGAATACTGTCTACTCATCCATAGTAGTTGTTCACCAGACCTATTCTCTCTCTCTTCTCTCCTTCCACACCTTCAAATAAACTGTTTTCTTGCATTTTAAGCTACTTCTCTTACCAATGCTGGATTGATGACTACTGAGAGTCACGTATTCAGAAAAGCAGGGGCTACAGGGCCAGGGATATAGCTCAGTGGTTCCGGTGCCTGTCTTGCAAGCGCAAGGACCGGGGGTTTGATCCCCGTTAACCACATAACAATACTGGGTGTGGAGACTCACCCCAGCAGCAATCATTACCACATACCACAGTGCCGGGAATGGTGGTTCACGCCTATAATCCCAGCATTCGGGAGGCAGAGGCAGGAGGATTGCTGTGATTTAAGTTGGAGGCTGAGCTCAGGGCCAGCCTGAACTACAAAGCAATACCCTGTCTCAAAAACAAAAAAAAAAAAGAGAGAGAAAGAAAGAAAAGCATGGGCTTGGTGTCCATTTTTGGACCTTACAATGCGGCACAATGTAAAATGGTGGACAACTCTCCCTAGATGTTACATTTTGACCTTCACCTAGCCAATGCACTCAGTGCCTCCTGAAGCACTGCCCCAAGCATGAGAAACAATTTGATATTTCTGTGGAAATATCCCAAGTTCACAGCCATAGAATCCATGAAAATGAAACACAGCCAGCTGGCAGAAGCCTTTGAGCCTCAATCAGCTCTATCCCAGAATGTAGATCCCTCAACAGTCTTGTTAGAAATGAAGAAAAGGAAGGAGCTGTCAATTGAAGCTAACCAACCTGTGTTAGAGAAAAGCTTATGACATTGAGAAGCCAGAAAACAGAGCAAAACCAAACCTCCCTCTTCATTTCGATGACTTCATAAAGGAATTTCATACTGTAAGGTTCGAGGGTGGAGATATTTTGCAATTTACCGGGTACCACAGCCCACTCACCTCCATGGATGTTGAGTAATCTGCTCACTGGTGATTGGGTGTCATGCCACTCATCAGGTCTGCCTCTTATGAAGAAAAATGAAGAGCGTAAGAGAAAAGAACCACAGTGAAAATGGGGGTGTGCTGAAAGGTTAATGTGTTCTTCAGCCCACTTTGGATGGATCAGTGAATAGCCATGCGATCTGTTTATCTGATGCATGCAGAAAGAACCGGTGCACTTCACCTTTGGAAATGGGCCATTACTCCCGGTGACAGATTATGAATTGTGGAAGACGGCCAGCACCTGGCCAGACAAGGAAGAGTTCATAAATCAGACTCAAAACAGAAATACATGACTAAAATCCTTGAGTTCTCAAGGGTTTGAAAAAGGACATTTAAGGTGGGAATCAGTTAAACCTACAGGAGTGTATGTGTCATGTGGGGGCTGAGGATTTTCAAAATGCCATTGCTGAGGATGTACAAAAAAGGTATTTTTTTCATTAGCTACAATGTTTTGTTCCCCCATGAATGGATCACTAACCAAGTGGAGAGTTCATGTAGGGAGTGGTGGGATAAAGATTTTTTGTCTTTAATAGGAAATTGCTTTGAACTTTCTAGAGGAAGAGAGAAGTAATCAATTCTCTTGACAAAAAGCATGAATAGTTGATTTTCCAGCACCACTGTGGGATCATTTCACAGATATTCTGAAAAGAGGCCTATTACTTTATAGATCTGTAAAACAGTCACAACTTGCTAGAGAACAGAACACAAATTGCTAAATGCACAGAATAAATGAAAATAAGGGTTCAGGAGCATGTGAAAATAGCCTGAGAAATGTCAACTAAAAATAAAATGCTGATTCATAAATGTCCTTGAGGGAGACATCGAAATTCCTTGTAAGAAGATGGGCTCCAGTTTTTTTGTTTCATGGTGAAGGAATGAAACTCAAAAGTTATTTTTAAACTATCATCTACAAATTTTCTCTAGCATTCCCCCAAGGCTAGCAAACGTTGGCAATCTTGGAGAAAGGTATACTGGTAAGACAGAGGCAATGGGGTTATAGTTACAGTTATTGCTGAGCTGATTACAAGTTTATTACCCAGGACTGAGAGTGATTCTTTAGTTTCTGTCAGACTCAATCTCTCCTTCAGAGTCTCAGGGTTAATCCGTATGCCAACTACCCCTCCCTCCACCTCCCCATTTGGTGAGTAATAGTTTCTCAGGAAAGTACCAGAAGATATAGACATTTTGAGGAGAGCAATAAGGCAAGGCAAATACATACATCATGACCACAATGATGCTGCATATTTTTAAGATAATACTTTAAAACCATTATTTAGTAGGTCTTAAATATAGTGCAGAATACCACATACAGAAAGTAGAGTTAACTTTTATAAGAATAAAAGACATATTAAAATTTTTACCATCTATATAATATATTCTGCCTATCTAATGGCTACCTCAGGGCTTTTTTGGAATTCTGATAAATCTAGACTATTTCAAATATGAAATACTGTTTCATACTTTTTCTAGTGTATTATGAATATCCATGACATAGGTTCTCAGGGGATATTAGCTTCTCCCTTTGCATGGAACCAACTTCTGTACAGTTCTTCTAGTCTTTCAGGGCACTTGTGCCTCTGGCCAGCATTTTCCCTTAGTGGGGCACCGAGTTGCAGACGGTGTTCCAAGGGCTGCCTCTCACCATCCCTGGCACAGATGCACAGTGGCACAGATAGGAAGAGAGTGACTCGAAGAAGCACTGGAAAGGCTATAAACACTTAGGGAGATCAGCCAGCACACCGTTCCCCTTATACTCAGTACAGAAATCCCCAAGCCAGAAACATAATCTTCCAGGGTGGTTTGGGATTGGCCCGCCCACTGGCCTCCAGATCCAGACCTGCCAATGTGGCCGAGGCCCTCGAGGCACATCTCTGCTGAGTGGGCCTGTGTCCAACATGGGAATCCTAGAAAATGAGGCTTTCTGGATGTTTTTCTAGAAGCCAGCTAACCTTTACTGGTTATTTCTTAGTCATGAGATAAAAGTGCTGTTATCTGAATGTTAAAAAGTGGTATATACCTTCTCTTTATTAAGATAGTTTCCCTGTCTTTGATCAATTTTCTGGTGTTTTTAGTAGGGACCGAGCTCTTAACACATTAGCAGCAATAACCATTGCAGCATAAATGAAACTAAAATTTTAATTGTGTGGGTCAATTTTAGGGTACCTATGGTGTATGTGAAGTGAACAGCATCCATATGTTTTCAGTCTCATCACACCTGTTATGATCTTAAGGCATTATAAGATAAATTCTAGGTATCTTTGTATTGTCTGTCTCGCTTTGAGTTTTTGCCTTGATATTACTTCACTGTTTCCTTCTAATATTTGTCCAAATACAATGATTGCCAGACAGGCATCTTAGAAAACCAGTGATCCCACAATTAATCATCAACAAAGTGTTGTCTAGCCCAAAGCATTTTTTATCCTACAAAAATCAATTTCTTCCTTTCAGAAAATAATTACATTTTAACAGTCATGATGGAAACTACCACCATTAGTGATTGAGTTATGTCATGCATAAGGCATCATGTTAAGTTCAGCAGAGAAAACAAACTTCAAGGTATATGGAATGTGAAAATGAAATATACAAATTCATAGGAATGTTAACTACATTCAATAAAGGTTCAGACAAAATGTTCAAAGTATATTTGTCTACTGAATTATAGGAAGAATGATTGCTACCAAATTCACTATTGGCCTTGAGTAGAAAAGCTCATGGGTAAAAACTACATTTCAAATGGATAAATAGCTTTTGATTAAGGAGTAGAAAGGAAGTTATTTTGACACAAAGACTTCATTTGTTAATTTTTCTAAATCTTCAAAAAAAGTGGAGAAACACAGAGAAAATGCTCTATTATGTTTTTTAGTGTGAGCTAATACAGCACTAATGTCAGTACCTGGGAAATCTAGTTATTTAAGATGACATTAAGAAATCCAGTAATTAGTGGTAAGTTTGACAAATGATATACAGGAAGTGTAAATGAAGAGTTATAAAATAATCTTGATAGAAATTAGAGTCCTAGGCAAGTGGGAAGAGAGTTTATAGCTGGATGTGGTGACAGATGCCTATAATTCCAGCACTATGGGAATCTGAGGCAGGAGAATTACAAATTAGAGCCTCACCTAGGAAAACAGCAGCCAAATGAGACTGTTTCAATATGCAGAATTAAAAGGGGTTGGGGATGTAGGTCAATATTAAGGCCTTGGTTTCAGTATTCCGCAGCATTGAGGGATGGGGCAAGAGAAATAGAGGCAGACAGACAAAGACAGACACAGAGGGAGGGAGAGGTGGGGAGAGAGAGGAGGGAGGAAAGGTCAGGTGAGGCAACCCAGGCACATACACAGCTACTGTGTTTATGGGACACAATATTCAATACTGTTGAAGAATTTCACTGCCAGATTTCAAACTTATAAAGCTGTGACATCTGCTGTCACAAAGGGCAGTGAAACATAATGAAAAGTTCAGGAACAGACACGCACATAGGTGGACACCTGGCTTCAGCACAGGCTCCTGGAACCTTCGGAGAGCCACATGCATAAAATGCAGGTCTCGAGCTTTAATGTGTCATTTTTAGTAATCAAAATACATCATGTAACTAAGTATAAAGGGCAAAAGCTGTAAAACTTCAGGAAGAAAATATAAGGAGATATTTTAGAAATTTTGGATTAGTCAAACATTTCTGTAAGTAAGGCAAAGAATATGAATTATAAAAGAAAACTAAGTCATAGTGATTTCACTGAAATTCAAATCTGGGTTTTCTAAAAGTTCGTACTAAAGAAATGAAAAGTTAGCCACAGTGAGAAACATTCATAAATCACATATACTGACTTATATACATAATGTATAAAGAGTAATTTGTGCGTCCTATATTTACTATGATCAACAATTTAATAAAAATTTGGGTAAAGATTTCAACTGTGGGGTTGCCTTGTACACTTCAGATAGTTTTGTAGCCTCCCTTTCACCTGAGAGATGCTAAAAAGATCCCAAGTAATGACTCTAAAAATGTCTACAGATATTGAAGGTCCACAGAGGCAGAACTGCCTCAGCAAAAAACTACTGTTCTAACAAACACTTTACCAACAGAATATGCAGATGACAAACCAACATAGCCTATAATAACCAACTAACCACCACAGAAAGCAATGGTCTGACCAAATTATAGAATAAGCAAATATAAAAATTGGACACTACTGCACTGTACTGATGTCGGCAGTGCAGTGTTTGGATTACCATACCTCTCAAGTAGTTTTTCACAGCAGCAAATGTGATGCCACAACTTTGGTTCTTTTTGCTTAAGACTGCTTTGGCTCTTCAAAGAAAACAGATTTTGCTTTTGTGTTTTATATAAAATTTATGATTTTTAACTACTTCTGTGAAACATATCATTGGTATTTTAAGAAACTGCATTGAATCTGTAGGCCCCCTCAGGTAGAATGGAAATTTTCACAGTAGCAGTTCTCCCAGTCTATGAACACAGATATCTTTCCATTTCTTTCTCTTGTCTTCCATTAAAGATGTTTTCGTTTTCAGTGCATGGATATTTTGCTTCCTGGTTTAATGTATTTATAATTGAGTATTTCTGCACATATTTTAAACAAGATGGGTTTCTTGATTTCTTTTTTGGATAGCTCATGTGTTAGCGTGTAGAAGTGATATAAGTTTCATATTTGATTTTGAATACTGCAACTTTTCTGAATTTGTTTTAACAGGTTTTTGGGAGGACACTATAGCTTCTTAAATAGAAGATTGTCTTATCTGGAAACAAAAATAATTTGATTTCTTCTTTTCTGATTCAAATGTAGTTTCTTTCTTTCACCTCACTGTTTTTGCTTGGACTTCCATTACCATGTTGAATAGAGGTGGTAAGAGTGTTAGAGCTGTGTGTGGGGGGGTGTGTACGTGCATGCGTGTGCATGTGCGGGTTGATCACAGAGGAAAGACTTCACCTTTTCACCACTGAGCATGACATTAGCTGTGCGCTTGCCATATATGGCTGTCATTCTGCTAATATCATATATATCGATTTTTTCATTGTTAAATCATCTGTCCTTTTTCAGGAAAAATCCCATTTCCTCATGGTAATAAAACTTTATGTTTCTGAATTCAGTTTTCTACATTGTTGAGGATTTTTGCATCCATATTTATCATGAATTTTGGCTTAAAATTTTTTTCTTGAAGTGTCTTTAGCTGGCTTTGATATAAATGTATTGTTTTGTTTCTTTAAAACAAGAATTTAAACACACAAACAAAATTGGTAAATATATGGTTAGAACTGAGGTCATTCAGCGGTGAAATACCTCTTAGTGTGCAAGGTTTGTGGGTCTTCTGTGGAAAGAAAAAGAAAACTAGAAGCACAACATATCAAAAAAACCTCCAGTCTAATTATGGGCAATAGAAAAATAGGGATGTGGCTAAATTATTTTAATATGTCTCTGGAAATGTGGTGCTGAGCACAATTTTATTTTCAAGAACACGTTTTGATTAGTGTTACTATAAAATGTTTCTAAGGAAAAGAAATTAAGAATTGCTCGAAGTATGTGAGATGAGGCTTATGTATCTCAAAATATGATTTGTACACTTAAATAGATATAATTTTACCAATTATACTCAAGAAACAAAAAATGTGGATGAGGCAATGATTTGTCTGCCTCTGTATGTCAAAAGAATTGTTTTTGTGAGTTCTGTGAGGTAAGTACCATGTCAAAGAAAGACTGCAGTGGAATCTGAAGTAAAGTTTAATGACCCAGACAGAACCGAGTTTGTTTACAGAAGTGCGAAGATGAATAATTCAACAGACAAAGGAGACAAAGGGAAGGATCTGGATTTCAGATGAGATTGGGTGTGTTTAGGCTGGTATGGCCACAAACAAGATCTGGGATCTCAACAAAATATTTACTAAGCTTGTAAGTATACAAAGAGGCTTTATTTCCCTAATAATTATATTCCAGATACAGTATTTCCTATTAGACTGGCAAGAAAAATTCATTTAAAATAAATAAGAAAGTTGAGTATGGTGGTGCCTGTAATCCTCGCTTCTCTGGAGGCTGAGGCAGGGGGATTGCAAATTCAATGTCAGCCTGAGCAACTTGGTGAGATTCCACCTCAAAAAGTAAAAAAACCCAAAGTGCTAGGATGTGACGCAGTAGTAGAATGCCGAAGGGCTCCATCCCCAGTATTGCAAATGACCAAAATGACCCTCTAAATAAAAAAACACTGTGCGGGGTGGAGACGTAGCCCAGTGGTCCCATGCCTGCCTGGCAACCACAAGGCCGTTAGTTCTATTCCTGGTACTGCCACACACAAAAAAAACTGTTTGTGAATAAGCCCTCTCATGACTCAGCATCATACTTCAACTAATCATCTGTCCACATGTGCAAGGAATCTGCTGCAGTATTTTAAGAATAATGTAAATATTATATATATAACTATATATAGTTATAAGTATATAGTAATATAGTTATATATAATTACATATAGTTATATATAATTATATATTATATATATGTATGAAATAAATTATATATATAGTGTATAAAATTTGGAACTGTTAAGCTGTGGTGGTAACTCACTATACCATAATTTTATATACTACATAAATTAGATCTGTATTTATAGGATAAGGTAATGAATTCAATGATGTGAAAAATGTTTCTACATGGAAATTACAATTTTAGAAGAGTATGATCATTATCACATTGTGTCTAAAATATGCACACAAAGATAGAGAAAAACTTCTGAAATCCTAAATGCCAAACACAGTAGCTACCTATGATACATTGTAAGACTCATTTTATCTTTTGTGTATATACAGTGTTTTTTTAACTTTCTTTTTATCTTATATGTATAATTTTATTATTTTGACAGTAATAAAATATGATGCTATTTTACAATAAATATATTTATTTTAGAAATTATTTTTTAAGAATCTACAATTCAAAGACTTGAATTTTAAGTGGATTTGCAATCAGGACTGAATTTCTTTTTCAAATATAAAAAAAAGTCCTTAAGTTAATTGGTACATTTTAGGTAAACATGTTCACATTCATCATTGGGAATTTGTACCTGGACATATCTTTCTTTTTCCCATTCCTTAAACTCCCTTGCAGCCCTCCATCTTTCTCTATTTACAAAAGCTTTGTTTCTATTTTTCCTTCTTTCCTCATATTTTTCCTTCATTTCTTTTCCCTGAATTGAATTTCTAAAGATAAAGACAGTAAGAAAGTAATAAAATAGTATGCATTTCTTTAAGGAGAATGATACACAATTTTATTTTGATTGAGAGACCTTGTGGTAACTGCGAGTGTCAATTAGAATTCGCTGAAGTAATTGCCTTCCCCCCTAAGTACAACTAACTAAAAAATAATAAAAAATATGTACTTTTGTATATGAACACAGTATGTGAAATATTTATATGTACACAAAATAGGTCATATTTTATCCAAGTTGTCATCAATTCATCCAATTCTTGACATGAGATGTAATTTTAATGATGTGCAAATAAATTCTGGAAGTATTCTCTCCAAAATCATCCAAGCATTAATAAGAGCAAAAGTTTTAATGACACATTAAATATAACCAAAACTTAGAATAGTATTTCCCCCTTTTATATCATAAAATAGATAAGTTTAGCTCACAAAAACAATATAGGGAGCAGTGGAGAAGTTTTGATAGCATTCCTTGATAAATGGTCCCACCGTCAACCTCAACAAATTCCCAGGACATTTTAAAATGAGCAATTTAGTTGCCAGTTACAGTTTTATTTATGCAGAGACAGTCTCCGATACATGGGTGAAAGTTTACTTCTTTACTTTCTGTGTCTGACCGACTCAACTGTCCTCCCATAGTCCCAGGTATTGCATATGGTTCCCCCTTCCCCAGAGTCCCAGGTCATAGTCGTTTCCAACGTTTGTCTCCTTCAATGGACTACCCCAAATCTTCTTAGTCCATATAGTTAAGAAAATTCAATGAACAGAGTTGGAATTCCTCCATGAGTTTGAGGGAAGTGGACATGGGCTGACTACAGGACTAAAACCCCACCTAGATTACCTGTACCAAAGACTCAAAGCAAAACGGTGAAATAAGATATTCCATGTACATGAGACAAAAAAAAGCAAGACTAGCTATATTTATATCAGGTAACATGTTTTACAAGAAACCAAAGTAAGAGACAAAGGAAGTCATTATATAATGCTACAAAGCCCAATTCAGTAAGAGGCGCTAACAATTCTAAATGAGTGTGTGTGTCTTGAGTATGTGTCCAATGCCAATGCACTTAAACTTAAAGCTAATATTACGGGAGAAGCAGACTATGATGTTACAGGAGACATAAAGATCAGATTTTTCGGTAATGGGCAGATAATCCAGCCCAAAGATCAGCAAGCAGCACAACTCTCCTCCAGATCAACGGATGGCTGCCACGTCTTCTACTCAACACCCAGCACACAGATTCTTCTCTATAGTGCCTTAAACATTCTCCGAGATAGATCAGAAGTAGGCCACAAGACCAGTCCCAACAAATTTCAGAACATTGAAATCTTATCAGGTATCTTTACTGATCACAATGCAAAAGAACTAAAAATCATAACAAGAAAAACTTTGGAAACTATACAATTACATGGGTACTAAACAACTTACTTCTGAATAATGAATAAGAAATTTTAAAGTTTCTGGAAATAAATGGTTGCGGAAACATAACACAGTTTTATGTGAAACATAAGCAGCAGTACAAGGTAGAAAACATAGAGCAATAAAAACATATTAAAAAGCAGATATCAAAGAAAATCTCTATGTACTTCAAGGAGCTAGAAAAACAAGAGTAAGCCCAATACCAAATTAATAAAAGAAAAAAAATAACAGAAATAAGAGCAGAATTAAATGGAGTGGTCATTTAAAATAATACAGAACATAATGAAATTAGCTATTTTTCTGAAGATTAAAATTGTCAAACCTCTAGGTAGACTAACAAAATAGAACAAAGAAAAAGAAGATATCACAACTGACAAAGGATCAATACAGACTATTATGAACACTTACAAATATTCTAATAATCTAGATGACAAGTTCCTTCACATATAAAACACACCAAGATTGAATCATGAAAAAATAGAAAACCTAGACAAACCAATGTCAGAAGAGTTAATCAGTAACAATAAAAAAATCTCTAATCAAAGTAAAGCCCAGGATCACATGGCTTCACCGTTCAATTTCATTAAGAAACATTTACATGGCGGTGAACACCAATTCTTCTCAAACTGCTCAAAAAATATGAGGAAGCAATTATTCCAAACATCCTACTAACATAGCATTCCCCTGATAGTGAAACCAGGTAATAGTAATACAATAATAAAGCAAATTACAACCTAATATCCTTAGTAAATATATAAACTCTCCAAGAAAATAACAGGATGCAGAATCCAACAGATTACAAAGGTTTCTGTCATGATCAAGTTGAACTGAAACTAAGGACACATAGACTGTCCAGCATAAAAGCTGAATCAATCCAATTTAATAGACAGAATGAAGAACGTATATTATATGGATATTCAAATAGATATAGAAAAGCCATTTGCTAAAGTACACTATTCCTACATGATAAAATTGTTAGAAAAATTACTTACAGAAAGGAGGTGGATCATATTCAGGATTATATTACAACAAAGTCACAGGTAATACACTAAACAGTAAAAATCTGGAAGTTTTTTAAGAACCAGACAATGACACCCACTTTCACTAATTTTATTTAACATGATATTGAAAGTTCTAGCCATAGAAATTAGACAAAAGAAAAAAAGGCATCTGAACTAGAAAGGAAGAAGTCACTATTTGCAGATGCTAGGATAAACTCAAGAAAATCCAAGAGATTCCACTGACAAACTGTTAGAACTAACAAAACTCAGAAAGCTGCGGGGTATAAAAAAGTACGGAAACCAATAACAATTTTTTATATCAACAGCACGTGCTCTGAATCAGGAATCACAAAAAGAATTCCACTTATAGTAGCTACAAGAGAAAAACACCAGCGGTAAAGAAAATAGTGTCATATTGAGGAAATAAATGGAAGAGGACATACTAAAATAATGAAAGACACGGAGTCTTCTTGGTTTAGAAGAATTGGTATTGTTAAGATTTTTATACCACCTATAGTGATCTACAAGTTCAGGGTAATGCTTATCAAAATACCGATGACATTCTCCACATAAATAGAAAAATGTCCTGAAATTCATATAGAAGAACAAAAAACCTCAGATAGTCAAAATGATCTTAAGAAAAAAGAATAGAGAGCTGGTAGCATTACATTACCTGACGTTAAAATAAACCATGAAACTACAGTAATCATAATAGTATGATATTAGCAGAAAAACAAGCATATAGATGCATGTAACAGAATCCACGCATAAACAGCCTGATTTTCACTAGGAAATTTCAGGGGAGAAAGGACAATGTTTTCAATTAATTTGTGTTGGAAAACTGGATATACACACCAAAAGAATCAATGCATTTCTCACACTAGGTACAAAATCAACTCAAAAATAATTAAACTTCTATGTAAGACCTAAAACTATTAGGCTCCAGAAGAATATACAGAGGAAAATGTATACAACACTGGTCTCAGCGATGATTGTTTTGCACAAAACCCAAAAATACAGGAGTCAAAAGTAAAAGGAGGCAAGTGAGATGACATTAAAGTGGTCTGCACAGTAAAGGAAACAAACAATAGAGTGAAGAGGCCTCTATAGGACGAAAGAAAATGTTTTCAAATGATGCATCTGACAAGGAGTCACACACACACACACATACACACACACACCTCTTCATATAACACGCAATGAACCTAAACAGATATTTCTCCAAAAAAGATATGCAAATGGAAATTATATAAGATGCTTTGAAATTACTGAGCATCTGACAAATATAAATCAAAACAACAATGAGATCACTTTATTCCAATAGAATGGATATTATCCAAGTGATAAAAGATACATGTTGGCATCATGAGGAGAAGAAGGATGGATCTCTCACTGTTGGTGGGGAGGTAACTTAGAAGATACTCATGGAAAAGAGTGTGGAATGCTCAAAAAACTGAAGGTAGAACCACCATATGATCTCGCAATCCCACAATGGGGTGTAAACATACAAAGGAATGAAATAGGATATCACAGACACACCTGCACTCCTGTGTTTACTGCAGCAGTATTCATACTGGCCAAGGAAGGTAAACAGCCAAAGTGTTCATCAACTGAAAAATGGACGGAGAAAATGTAATATGTTTACACAATGGATTACTGTTCAATCATGCGAAAGGGTGGAATCTTGTTATTTATGACAATATGGATGGAAGTGGAGGTTGTTATATCATAACAAATTACACAGTCAAGGCACTTGCCACATAACTTTACTCAAAGAGCCTTTGAAAAGTGAAAGGCAGAACTCTGATTACTAGAAATTATGAATATGAGAAGCAAAGGGCGGAGGAGTGGATGGTCCAAATCTCACTATGTTGGTCAGTTGGGGTTAAGGAACGTGGGGGTTGGGCTTCAGGAGAAGGGTTATAGGTAGCAAAATGTGCATTTCAAAAAAGTTAGAGATTTTTAATCACTAATGATACATATTTGAGGAAATAAACATTTACCTTGACTTGAATATTAAGGATGTATGAATTCATCTATATATCATATAGGATTCTACAATATGTGTTAAATTTTTAGATTAAAAATATTAAAAGCTACACATTTTCCTTAAAAATTTAGAAATGCTTTTATGTTAACAGAATTTTATTTTCCATTTCTTATAATGTATAAATATGTCTCAACTTAAAAAATGATTTGTGATCAATTTTTTTCTAGATCATGTTATAAACTTATAAATTGTTGCTTTTTTTCTTGCACTGAGTCAGGCTGTATGGCATAATTTGTTTTTATTACATGGAAGATACTGAAATTTCTTCATCTAGTAGTCATTTTATAAAGTTTAAGAAGAATTATGGAAATATTTCTGCTCTCTGGATTATATACCAGTTCTCATCAGCACCGCCACCCACCCACGCTTTCCTCAATACACACACAAGGTCAGGCGTCGTCTGTTACCATGTAGGCTTTTATGACAAATGTAATGTTGTATTTCATTTTGTACACATATGCCTGTGAACATACAAATTTAAGTTATATGATCTTTACTCATTATAGTTCACATCTTGCATATCTTACTTTTCTTAGTCTGTGGTAGGCTGATAGGTCAAAGTCTATAGTCACTATTGTCTTTGTCAATTTTTTTCACTTTTCTGTAATGCCTTCACCCTGGATCTTCGGTGCACTTGTATTTAGGCACACACTCTGGTTATGCTCTGCAGCATACATTTCTCATTTATATTTCTGTTGACAAGTTTTATCATGAATTTCACTTTGCATAATAAAATAGCAAGAACACTTCACTCTTAGTCTTTCCAGTATGTTTATCATTTTTGGCATCATTTTGCTTTAAATGGATGCCTTGTGGACAGAATATAGATTTTTTGTGCCAATTTTTAATTTTTAAAGGACTTCTGTTTTACCCATATATTTGACATTGGTTCTTATTTTATGCTTGAAGAAACTATAAAATATATTCTTAAACACAGAAATATGTATTCATATCTCAGTGAAAATTTCCTGGAGTTTGTGTATTAATTTTTGAGCTCTTCAAAATTCCCAAGCTATGCATAAGGACTCACTCTCTGACTTGAATGGAAATGTTAGAATGAGTGAATGGCCAGAGGTGGAGTTCAGAAAGTAGTCAACAAGGCAGGGGTGACAAACTTGAGGCAGCAGTTTTCTCACCTCCACAGACACATAAAATCTCCGCATTGACTTCACTCACTAATGTGCCCCTGCTGCTTCTGTACCTGACATGGATTAAGTGGAACGACTCACTTCCAGGCAATAAAAAATAAAGCAGAGTCCTTTCTTCAGCCACCTTGCCATTACTACCCATCAACCCACAGGCTGTTCCAGTTTGGAATGAGATTTTAACTGCCCCGTTTGCTTTTCCTAGCCCAATGTGAGGACTGAAAACAGCAATAAAGGAAGAATTCAAAGACTCTTAACATTCAAAGGAACACAGACATTGCAGAGACAAGATGAAGCTAGACTTCACCTGCTTTTTCTTGTTTCACTTAAGGTTCTTGTGATCTCTGCTTCTTTTTCAAAGCCATTCTTCATTTGCTTGAAATTGTTTCTTCTAAACAGCCTTTGATAGTCGTATTTCTGAATTCCTTAGAGTAACATTTGTAAGAATGAGGCTGCAGTTTTTGTTCCTAGAGTTAAAAAAAAATCTCAAAAGTAACTTCAGGAGTCTGCTAGCCCACTATCCCCCATAGTATGTGAGCGTCCCCTGTCAATCTTAATAGGACTGCAGTATGGGATATGGGTGGGGGCATTTTATTTTGTAGAAAAAAGTCATTAAATAAAAAAGTGTGTTGGTTTAATAGCTAATTTATGAAGTGATATACTATGCTCTTGGATGGAAAAAACAATCACTGTTAAATAAAAACCAAATGCTACACCAAGAGAAAGCTGTGCTGGATGAATATTACCCAGATTACCAGGGAAGGCACTGTAAGAGTGAACATATGGGGCCAAGGCTTTAGCTCAGTGTGTCCGATGCCTGTCTTGCAAGCTTAAGGGCCCAGGTTCGATCCCTGGTAACCACATACCACAGTGCCAGGTGTGGTGGCTCACGCCTGTAATCCCAACACTCAGGGAGGCAGAGGAAGGAGGACTGAGTTTGAGGCTAAGCTCAGGGCATCCTGAACTGAGAAGTGAGATCTTGTCTCAAAAAAAATAAATTAAATTAAATTTTAAAAATGAAAATACGTGGTCTTGGTATCTGGAAAAATGGAAGAAATAAGGAGGGAGGTGGGATGGGGTTCTGAGAAAGAGAAAGAGAGAGGTAGTGAGACAGTGAGACAGAGGAAGAATTGAGTATAGCCCAGGAATATCTGTTCTCCCCTTTTTGAGTATTTCAGACAATTAAACTTGAAATGCCATAAAACCCAAGTCCCACAGCACAGGTGGTAATTTCTTCAAAACAGATCAGATGAATGACCTTGTTTTCTGAATCAGGATTTGGATACTCAGGCCTAACATTTTAAAAAACAAAATAAAAATTATAGAAATGAAAAATGCAGTAGTAAGCAGAATGCAGAGAAATGCGGTCTGTAGTGGCTGAAAAAGATAGAGATACATAGATTTATTCACGCTATAAATGGCTTAAAAATAAATGGAGAAGACAGATTTTAGAACCTGATTAGAGTTATGCAATAAGCTCTAAAAGCTATGAACTAAACTTTGGAAAGAAATTGAGCAACGTGGCGCTAGAGCACGATATAATGTAGATACACATATCTGACAAGAACCAATTGCATTTTTCAAAGGATGTTGTTTTCAGGTGTTAAGCCAGGTTTAGTTTTCCAATTCACTTATACACTTTGGGTTTTGACATTTGTTATCATTCCTCCCAAAGTTAAATTTCTCACCTTGTCAAACAGCTACACCATGCACTGTGGGTTCCTGGACAGGTAAGAAGAACTGCAGGACCCGAGAACACTTGTATGTGTGCTGGGACCGGTGACACTTGCCAAAGTTCTCACTTTCTGACAAAACTGAGATTTCAGTTCAAGAGAGACGAAAAACTTCTTTCCAGTCTCTTCTTTCTGCTCAAACTGAAAGGGCAGGGTTACAAAAGCTCCTCTGCTAAAAAATAAGTTAACTGGCATTTGAAAAAGACTCATATCTTTGAGTGATGATCGGGTGGTTTCAACTAGTCAGATTTTTAGGCTCTTTACATCAAGGAGGTCAGTATCATCTCATCTATCATTGTGTAAAATGTGCTGAAAATCACAAATTTAATTGAAGCCAGGGGCTTTGTGTGGCATTTATGGTATACATAATCAAGACTTTTATGTTTTTGCTACATACACAAAAATGTCATGTACATTTTAAACTTAAATTCACAGTGCCTTCTAAACCAATTTTACAGTAGCAGATATCAAATAAAACAGAACATAAGCTCTAGTGTCAATAGATGTGGGCTATAGAAAGTGGGGCATGACAGCTGTCTGAAGACGAGTTCATGTAATCCCTGAAATTCCAACAGGCTTTAAGTTAGGGAATAGATTTAGAAATTCCTGGCCCGTGTGGCCTAATGAAAGTTGCTAGTGGTGAAAAGAGATGCTTCACAAATTTGTAAATTCAAGTCAAAACGTACTCAATGGTCTTTTACATTTTTTTTTTTTTTTCACTTTTGAGCCTGATCTTTAGGTCCTGAGAGTTTGGAAGCGTGGAAAACAACTGTCAGTGGCACCACTTGCATATAGAATCTCAATGTCCATTTTCCTTTTGTTCAGAATAATAAAGTCCCTGGATTTTAACTGCATGCAGAGCTCCTGGAAGACAGATGAGTCTCTGCCTCCTTTGCAGCCAGGAAAATCCATAAGAGAAATTCCTAGCTAAGAAGACACACGCAGTTTGTGAAACAGCTTAGGGAAGTTTCCTCAGAAGCGGCTGATGCTTCTGCAGCTCTATGCTGCTCTCTGATGCTGAGAAGAAAGGCTTCAGCATGATCTACTGCCTCTTCCAGACCAGGGGGTGGGAAGTTGGGAGGATCCAGTGTCCCGGATGATCAGAGGAGTAGAGCTCCTGCCCATTGCTAGAGTGACCCTACCAGACTTCTACCTGAGAAAGAAATCTCTCCCCCATTGAAGCTATTGCGATTCTGGGCCTTTGTTCTATCACTCAGTGAATCTTGATGGATATACTTCTACAGAAGGCATTTTTGGAGAAATAATTAAATGTGTAATGAAAATAGATATAAAGAGTGTAACGGGAGCCTAGGGGCTAATACGGCCTGTTGTTTGACTTTTTGGTTCTGTACTTATTATTAACCCCGATCAGTCCAATTATTTAAATAAAGAATGATAAAAATTATACTATTTTCATTACTTTTTATAAGATAATACAATAGTATATATGAAAATGACAATTTTATCTAATGTAGTCAATTTTTTTTCTGTGTAGCATTTATCTCAAAACATTCAATATGCAATGCAACAGTACAGTCTGCACAGCAGTATCTAATCCCTTTACAAATTCCTTTTGCGTGATTGTCTCTCTTAAACAACACACTACACTGTTGTGTTGGCCTTTACTTTTTTCCTGTGGGCTGTACGATTTCAATAAAATGTCTACCCACTAGACAAACATATAAGTAAAGATGGTCATGGTGGATGTCCTATAGGGCATTATACCACCCTATAATTTTCAGTTATTTGGTCTAATCTGAATGGAACGTGACTTTTTGAATCTCCTTATTTTGAATAAATGACATGATTTCCATATTGTTTGGTTCAGAAGGTGCATAAATATTTTATAATATTTTTCCTTCATTTTAGGTTATAGGATAACTTGTTAGATGTTGGTCAATT
Organism: Petromus typicus; assembly: GCA_004026965.1. Lineage (NCBI taxonomy): Eukaryota > Metazoa > Chordata > Mammalia > Rodentia > Petromuridae > Petromus > Petromus typicus. The sequence goes on from PVIR01006834.1 coordinate 46,815, forward strand.
CTGTCAGTAACACCTGTAGAATTATATAATCATTGACCACTATTAGAATATTTTGTTTCTTTTCTTCTTTCAAGTTCTATCATTTCTGTATTATGAATAGTTGACAATAAGGAAACATCTTTTTTGTTTTTCCATTTTCAGAACACAGACTTTTCCTCTCTGATATGCTAACATTTCTCCCTTTTGCAGGTCTTTTGGGACATCCTCCTGTTTAGTTTCAGGGGCTCAAACCTGTCCATTTTGTATTAACATCACCGAGTGCTGGAGAAGTATAAAAATTGAAGTATAAATGAAGTATAAAATGAAGTATAAATGAAGTATAAAAATTGTATCTAATGAAAATTGTATCTTATCATAAGAGACTTTATAAACTGTATCACAAATTCATAGCTGATTTTTCACTAATACACACTTAAGCAGTAAAAGAAAACAACCAGAACTTACTAGATTTCACCAGAAACAAAGAGAATACCACATTCTAAGTAAAGTATGCAAAAAATAGTCAGTGTAAAACAAACACATCTACAAGTGTATCTTGTACAAATAAAAATCAACTGATTCAAATAACTCCTACGCAAGTGATGCTTGGGATAGTCAGTATGTAAACAAAGGCACTGCCCAAGTGACACTTGAGGTAAACTGTTCAATGGTTAATTAAATGGTAGAACTGCATTTTTAGAATCTATTATTTTTGGCTCAGTAATTCCTTTTTTGAGCATTTATCATAAAATATGCACAAAAAATATCGTGCACATAGATGCCAACATAGTACTATTTATGATAATTAAAAGAATGTAAATGTCCACGAGAAACATAAGTATTTATATTACATACAACATTACAGAGGCAGTAAGAACATATCCATGAGGTCTGTATAGCAGTGAACACTGTTGTAGAACACCATGCAAACACTACATACACAGAATAAGCATCTAGAAAAAGTAATAGGAAATAACATTAAAATTGTGTATATTAGATATGTTGGGTAGTATTACTGACATTAAATTTTAAATCTGATTACAGACTTTTCTTAATTCAAAATTCTCTATTATGAGCATGTACCAGCTAACATAAAAAACAAAAACTAAATACATTCCCTTCTCTAGAAAAATATCAAGATAAAATGAAGTAAGTCCAGTACTAAGGCATTCCAATTAAATTTAAGACTCACCCTCCATGGTTTTGGGGATAAAATTAGACCCAACAGGAGGCTACTAGTGAATGCCTGCATTTCCTCTAAAGTTAGGTTTTAATAAACAGATTTAAACTATTGGCTCTAGAGGAACAAACCAACCCAAAACTTTGGCTCCAAGATTTTGCTACTGAATCTGTAATTATCTGAAATACTACCCAGTCAATGACTTTAGAGTATATTCCATATATTACCTTTTTGAACTTTAATCCTATGCTACTAAAATCATTTCTTTTCTGTCCCACATATTTTGGGGCAGATATTTCACTGTGGTTTTGACTTTCTCCTCTAGTTTGGAATTTTACCTTAGATAACCTACTGTGAAGTTTAACAAACTGTGTGTGGAATAAAGCTGGCAATCCTTAGTTGTGTCAGTGGGAGCTGCCTTAGTGAACAGATGCTTAGAGGTGTTGTCCTAACTATGAGAGAGGGTGATGAGAACTCAGGTCCTCATTTCAGGCCCATTCCTGCTGTTCTGCTATCCCTCCTGAAGCCTACTCTCTGTGTCTGACAATGACAATCACTGGGAACTAGTAGAGGACACAGGAAACACACTAAAGGTCCAAGTATGTTTTATTTATCCTATTTCAGGATGTTAAATTCTAAGTAGCTTTATGTTATGTTTATGTTTGCTTCTTGACAATTTCACTTCAACTGGAAACTCCCATACAGGAATGATATTAAAAAAGATGGGCCAAATATATTAGAGTAAGCCCTTTGGATTTAGAGAGAAAATAGAAAGTTTTAAATTCATTTATGAAACTTCTAATACAGTACTGTCTACAAGGCAGACTTTTTTTTTTTTTAAGGTTTTTTGAGACAGGGTCTCACTTTGTGGTTCAGGCTGGCCCTGAGCTCAGCCTCCAACTCACATCACAGCAATCCTCCTGCCTCTGCCTCCCGAGTGCTGGCATTACAGGCGTGAGCCACCACGCCCGGCACTGTGGTATGTAGTATTGGTTGCCGCTGGGGTGAGTCTCCACACCCAGTATTGTTATGTGGTTACCAGGGATTGAACCTGGGTCCTTGCGCTTGCAAGACAGGCGCTGGAACCACTGAGCTATATCCCTGGCCAGGCAGACACTTTTTAATTTCCTGCTAATCATTCTGAATGCTTATTCATATAAATATATATCTGTTTATATATTATCTGCATATATATATATCATATATTTTCATCAGAAAGTCAAATATAGTCAGTAACAAAATATACCTTCCTTACAGACACACACACACAGACCTTCAGAGAAACTGAGTAGCTGTATTATATAAAGAGGATCCGATAATATATTTAGTTAGTTGAAAATTTAGGAAATACAATATCACTGAAGTATTTTGTAAAGGTAGATCAGTAGTTCTTAAACTCCATTCACTTTTCAATCTCTGTATTAGAGAAATCAGTATGAAATACAATTTGTCTCAATTCTCTCAATTACTATGCTGAGACCCTAAACTTTTCTTATCCCTATTCTTACATCTAGCAAAGATATTATCAGAAAGTTACACAAAGTAAGTTGAGTCAGACACATGTCAGAATCAATGCCCTTTTCCCACCCACCCCATCCAGCCACCCCAAGTAACCCAGCCAGTAGTATACCTCCGTTTCAGACTGACCCTAACTTCCTCTGACAGCTTACATTTCTGGTAGCCCAGAAGCATTTTCCAAGGGTACAGAATGAAACACAAAAAGCCATCAATCATTCATCAGTTATAATTACCATTTGCATCCATTTAACTAATCACAGCCTGGAGAAACTACCACCCATGAACAGTTCAAAATCAGTGTGAACTCTGAGGTTGATTATAATTCGCTAACATTATCCGATATATGTGGCTGTTCCTGTCCATGTTTCATTTAAATGAATGATACACAGTATATCACACGTGGAGAGGAATAAAAGGGTAGAAATATCAACCAAGAGGACAATATATGGGTAATCATATGCCGTATTTCTGGAGACCGACCAGCAAAGGCACAAATCCTTTGTGATGTTGGTCCCTGGCACTATAGTCTAAAGTATATTCTTTTTATTGTTTATTAAATTACATAATGAGAGTAATTAGGCAAAACTTCCTTTTCCTTCTCTTCATTTTCTCTCTGTTCCTGTAATACCAGTCACCTTTCTGCAACTAGTAGTTGTTCTTTCCCTTCCAAGATTTATCTTAGTATTTCGTGCCTGCCTTTTCACAGCTGTGTATGCACATATGCATGTGTGTATGTGTACACTCAACAGTTATATCACTGCTAGCCATACTGACAGGTTGCTTTCATTTTCTGTTGCATTAACAAGCTTATATACTTCCTACTCTATGTTACACAGGCTAAGGATCTTAATCTCCCTACATTTCTATTTTCTAATCTTTGATTTGAAAATGGTAAGTATTCCATAAGTGTTTTGGGGAAGAGTATATTGAGTTGAAGATTGTTCACAACTCACACATATGCATTTACTGTGCATATGAAAAAGGTTAGATTTTTCCCCTTTTCTGGAAGTGGATGAAAATAGAACTCCAAAGCTTTATACAACACACAGGATGACAGCAAAATTATTCTGTTGCTGAAGGAAAAGATTCCAGTAAGATGTACATTTAATGTACTACTGTGATCAGGCAAGAAAACCCCCGGAAGCAGCCAGAGTGCCTCTACTTGAGTGAAATCTAAGGCTGGCCTTGCCGCTGGTCTGAGTAATGTTATAAAAACTTCGTGTGAAATTTAGCATCTTCTCACATTGCATCCTTACAATTTTATAATCTTAACTCATCAAACAGAAGGAGATGGCATGGGGTGGGAAAGAGCAGGCATAAAATATATTGCTATCGAGTTATTCCAAACAGCATAACTTCATTTCTTTTGTTTTTAAAAGAAGATTAGTTGGCTGTTTGCTTCCTCTTGAAAACCACCTTAAAGAACCCGAAAATGTCAGGACTGAAATGTGCTATTTTCAGGGCAGCGTCTTCTTTCCCCTCTTTCTGGCTCTCAACTCTGCAGAGGCCTCTCTCTTGCTCAGGATGCCGACAGATGAAGTGGTATAAAATGTGCCATCATCACCAGGGTGTCTTATTGGTCTGTTTTTAGCCTAAAGACTGTGATAATTAGGTTTCAGTGTATTTGATAAGAGAATGTGGTTTGCACAGTTCCACCGATATGCTTATTCCTACTTCTACCTGTTTATCTATATGATCCTCCTGCCAGGAACGCCACTTCTTCTCACATCAGTCTGATTGCTAACCTTAGTAAGATGCATAATATACACTTAATCGTTCTGAAAACTTGGACAAGTTCCTTAGGAAGGGAAGTCAATCCCTTGTTCTTTACATGTTTAGCAAGCAATTTAAGTTTGCTAGGAATATATAATTGATGACCATGTAATGGTAAAGTCAATTAAGCTAGAGCTAAAATGTCTGTATAGGAGATCCAACATAAATTGATTTCACTATTGTGCAATTTTAAATTAATTTTATACTATGTTTATCTATTTTAAAATGCTCTTACCAAAAAAAATGTATTCTAACTAGAATTCATTCACAGATATTCTACAGCCATTAAAATGGGTTAATACCTTCATTGGCAGTTAAGCATGACTGTCCAAAGAGATTGTGGGATTTATGTCTATCAGCTATATAAATATCTCTAACTGTATACATGGTTTCTTGGAAGTAACACAAAAAATTAAGTATGCAGAAAAAACTTGAAAAAATACTGTGTTCTCATATTTTAAGATATGACATTAGAGTTATTTATTCATGAGAATTTCATAATACATTAGTAAGCATGCTTCAGGATATTTTGGAAAAAGTAATGAAGGCTTAGTAATGCAAAATTTTTCTCCAGACTTTCTTCTCTAAGAAATAAATGAGGTGATAAAGATTAAAAAAAAAAAAAGAAATAAATGAGGTGAGACTTTCTTTTTAGTTGAAGACTTTAGTTCTTTGTGTCATCTCATTCATCCTTCATCCTATACATCGGTGTAGTTGTTTATTGTTTACAAACTGGTCCAAGCTCCTCTACTGGACTTCTAGCCTCTGCAGGCAGATCTAGGGCTTGACTTCTGTTTATATGACCCAGCAAGAGGAAATCCATAGCAAAGTGGGTGCAACTGATAAACAGGAACAAGAGCTAGCAGAATAGAAAAAGAATGAAGGTGAATGTGAACGATGGATGACCTGTTACCACTGAGGGTCTGTGAAAGACTGCCACTATGCCAGCTCAGGACCTGACCAACCACATTTCAACCACACAGCTACCTTCATCTAAAATCTCCATGAGGTGTTTACCGAAAGCTGCTTGGCTCCTGGGAACTTTCTCTAGCAAGTCCCCAGGGAAACCGATATACACAAATAAAGTATTAAATACACAGATGGCATGATGAGTCCTGGACTATAGGACTGAGAGAGGAGTGCAAGGAAGGAAGGTACTTTTAAGGAATCAAGAGCCAGCCTAGAAGAAGAAGAACAGGACAGAGAAGGAAGTGGAATATTAACAATGAGGTGGGAGCAGGATAGGAAACGTAGGGATCTGAATTGAGCTTGTCCTGAAATAGCAAAAAGTACGAGGTACAAACCAGTGAGGAATGAGGGCCCAAAGACAAAGTATGACAGGACAATGGGCTGATTAACTTGGACTTCATTCAGTGAGAACATGGGGCATCCATGAAGTGTTGGACCAGGAGACTAGTGGGATGATGTTTTACGTCACCTGGCACATTTTTAAGGACACAGGTGAGGGGAAACAAACCAGTAGATAGGATCAGACATAAGAGACTCAATTAGGGGAAGAACATTAGGACTGGAGATGAAGGGAGGACTCTGGAGACATAGTTACCAAGACAGCTCTGCCTAACTAATGCATTTCAGATATAAATCACATACTACCTTGCTGGGAGAAGTTCTACATAATTTCAGGAAAAAAATAATTCTATAATTAAATTATGACCAGGCCTAGTCTTGCCTACAGGCCGGGTTGGGCACGGTGAGACATAATTCCATTTTGCTTCTGGTTACAGCTGAGAACTCAATGGTCTTGTGATGCTGTGATGCTCAGCTATAGGAATCCTGGGTCCTGGCAAAAGACAAAGGTCTCACCTTGGGAGCATAGGTATCTTATTGTCCTAGGATTATTGTCACTCTCTGAGTAGTCTTTTCCTCCTATGTGCTGAATAAAAGTGTGGCAAGCTTAGGGTGTCTTTGTCTTTGCTGCATAGGGCAGCACAGATCAGGCCCAAAGCTCAGCTTCTTCTCTAAGCCTCATTTCCTGCCTCTACTACTTTGTCTTATGCTGTCCTGGCTCACAGGAGAGCAGGACACACTGCAGCGGCTCTGGTTGTGTCTCCTTTCCCTGTTCCTTACTTGACTTCCTCGTTAAAACCACAGATGATGCTCATTTCTGTTCTTGTAATAAAATGCAGGCACAGAGCCATGGATGACCAGGTTGCCCATCTACTTCTATATTTCATATCATTGCCAATTTAATCCCCATCCCCTGACCCTCATGCCTGGTCTTCAGAAATGCCAAGGCCTTTTCTTTGTAGTTTCTCACTTCTTTCTCTTACGTCCAGATTCCCATCCTTCAGTTCTTCTCTTGGGAGCCTCATCTTTCTCATTCTATAGATCTCACTTCCTCAAGGAGGTTTCCATGGAAACCTTGTTAATAGGACCTTCCTCGGTTACTGTACATATTCTTAACTCACTAACTTCTTCCACTGTATATCTCACACCTTCTTTCTTGACTGTTTACTGTATTTGTGTTATACTTAGTATGTTATTACTCATCTCCCCAGAGTACGTGAGTTCCTGAATTAGGTTTATGATTGACAGTATATCACAATAGCACCTGGTATTCAGACATTTCCTGAATATATTTGCACAAGATACACATACATGAAAATGAATGCATGAATACATTTAGAAGGTGAGCTAGAGAAAGAAGTCCAGTAGAAAAGCTACAATATGTGCTTGAGATTTCTCTGATCCTAAATTTCAGTCTAATCCACTATCCAAAGTACTCTTGCTAGATTTAGAGTAAACACAAAATCCATTCATTCAGTGTGGAAGCAAGTACTATAGACAAGTGAGACTCTACTCACAGACACTGTCCTTAACAGCAAATATAAAATGGCAAGAATGTGTTTGCCTGGCCTTAGAGATACAAATTGTGCGAGCACGTATCTGTCTATAACACTAATACCATACAAAGCAATATTTTGATTCTTACATGGTGAATGTACAAATCTGTCCACTTAATATGGCTTCCCCATTTATTTCTCAGCAAATGCTTAACAAGAGAGTACAGTAGAAAAAAATTTCAATACTAAAAGCTTCACTATTTTTGGCTGGGTATGGTGGCACACATCTGTAATCCTATCACTTGAGAGGCTGAGGCAACAATATTGTCATGAATTTGAGGCAAGGCTGTGCTACAGAGTGAGTTCGAGGATAGCCTAAATGATGTATTGAGACCCTGTTTCAAAAAATAAATGTTTCAGTATTTTCATACTATATTAAAGTACATTAATACTGTATACAAGGTTTTAACCCTATAATTAATAAGTGGCATTTTTAAAAAGTCAGTCTTATAAAGAAGCAGAACTTTTGTCATTTTGCTACTATTTATTGATTGACTGAGACAGGGTATCACTATGTAGCTCAGGTTGGCCTTGAACTCACCACGATTCCTCACACCTCAGCCTCCTGAGTGTTCAAAAAAGAAATGTGGGCTACCATTCCCAGCTTTTTTGATTCTTTTAAAAACTATTTTCCATAATATTTATACCCACTTTGTGAAATATATATAAAATTTAAAATTAAATAACTTACATATGCATGGCAATTTTAGATGACATATGTCCAGATCCTAAATTTTTATAAGCAGTACTTTATACCCTTTGAAAGATAATAATAGAAAAATTAAAACTTATGTATTTTACTGGTGTCAAAGAAAAATATTCTATTAGAAAAAGTTATTATCAGGAGACAACTGGGAGGAAGTCTACACAAATCAGGTAACTTTTATTTTGGATTCAATTCAACATCAACGCTTTTAAAAAATTGTTTGAATCTGTCAGACATATAAGGTTTTTAATAAAAATGAAGATTTGTCAAACCCCAGTTTATATGGATCACAGCTCTGATAAGTCCATTTTAAAATTATCCCCCCAAATGAGGGGGGCAATTAATGTAGGGTCATGCATTTTCTACATTAATAGAGCTCTACCAAAAAAAAAAAAATACTGGAAAGATGCCTACATTTTCTAGGTCCTTAGAAAATTTCTCCTTTTGTCTCCTTTCCCTGTTCCTTACATGACTTTCTCATTAAAACCATAGATGATTCTCACTTCTATTCTTCAAACACATGCATGGAGCCATGGATGACCAGGTTGTTCATCTACTTCTATATTTCATGTCATTGCCAGTTTAATCCCCATCCCCTGACCCTCATGCCTGGTCTTCGGAAATGCCAAGGCCTTTTCTTTGTGGTTTCTCATTTCTTTCTCTGACGTCCAGATTCCCATCCTTCAGTTCTTCTCTTGAGAGCCTCATCTTTCTCATTCTACAGATCTCACTTCCTCAAGGAGTGTCTATACCATTTCGCTATCCAGTATTTCACTTAGTTCTTCATAACAACAGAAAGACAGGAAGGACAACTTCAACAACAGATGAAAATGTTGACATCTTCATTTTGTAAATGATAACCTCAGATTTGAGGAGGGTAAATGGCTTTGAACATTTGGCCTTCAGTCTAGGGAAGCATAGTGATATTTATTCATTTGCAAGCAAATATTTGAGTACTTGCTTTTGTGGCAGGCACTGTTCTACATTCTGTTTGCCACTATGGGATATATAGACAAAAGAGAATTTCTTTCTTCATGCTGATTATATTCTGGTCATGGAAGACAAATATTAGCAACAGAAATAATAGATAAATAGGTAAATCATAAAACTAGCATTCAGCCCATTACTGTCTACTCAAGGTAACCAGAAACTAGAAACTCAAGGTAACTTACAAAAACTATAAAATGAACTTTTGATTAACAGAATCTCCATTTAATTGATTTAACACAGAATAAAGTGAAATACAACAACTGCACTTCACTCCATTGAGCATATAAGATATAAGTCTAACAGAACAACAGACGGTCATTTTGTTAGCAAAGCATGGAAGTCTTACATACAAACAAGCCAACTCTAAGCATCACATCTTAAGGCCCCCATGATCAGCAGACCTGAGATGTGGAGTCCACATTACTCAGTCTCTTCTGTAGATGGTGCTAAAGATCCAACAATGAGCTTTTCAGTTGCTGCCACTGAGCAGCTCAGCTAAGTGTCATGCTGGACTCTACGAAAACCACATTCATTCTAAAGGAAAAAAAATCAGTTCGCGGTGGCAACCTTCCCATTCAGTGCAGAACACAGCTCTAATGTATAACTTCATTCAATTTTTCTTTATAGCCTCAACTGCTGAAATAATTCTCTTTATCCCCTGGTATCTGTTTTAGTTTCCAAGGGAAGAGGAAAGTCTGTTACTAAAGTGGAAAAAACATATTTCATTGATAAAGTGATACTTAATAAATCATTCCTGCGGGGCTCCTGGACTGACTCAACCAAAGGAGTGATTTCTGACATTTAATTTCACTTCTGAACACTAATATCACTTCCATAATATTCTGCAGGGAGGCAGGTTTACTGTCTGCTGAAGGTAAAGGATTAAAGGGTAAAGACAGAGGCATCGTACAGCCATCAGCCCATAATGCCACAGAGGGTGAGCCTGTCTCCCTAAGGCAGAGCAGGAACCTCTGTAGGTCAGCTCATACATTTATGACAAAGGTCAGGGCTTCTGTTCCTGACACTCAGATTTTGTATTTCCTGCTGACTGATTGATTGATTACTGTTTTTGCAGCGTCACTAATGGCTAATATAGAGGGAGAAATGAGAGCTCAATCCAAACCACAGAACCAGGCTGATATCTTTTCCCATCCACTTGAGAAACAGCTCCAGCAAAAGGACTAGCCAGGAAAAAAGTTAGAGTTGATAGACATTCAACAGTATGTTCATGGAAGTGGCGTTTCTTTCCCCTCAAACATCACTGAGAATGCAAGGCAAGCAGTTAGTGATGGCCACTGAAATGTCAAGACAAAGCTTCTCAACGAAGAAAATTCTTTCTCCATGAAGTCTATTAAAAAGAGAAACAAAAAAGGAACTAGGTAACAAAAATGAACCATAATCCCCCTGCAGTCTGCGCTTTCCCAGCTATCTGTATTCCATACTGGCAATGAAATCATTCAGATCTTTCACAACAGTGAACAACCAGCTGTGGCACATGTGCTGGAGTGTGACTACCAGTCATCTATCTGGAAGGAGCTGTTTTGCAGACCTCTTTGTAGCTGATGGTCCTCCAGGCCACCGGGGGTGCTAACTCTTACCATTTGAGCGAGGCACTGAAGGAGCTGACAGAGGACAGAGGAGATATTCTCATTACATTCCTTTCTTAGAGCTTATTCCTTTAACCACCCACTCATCCTCCTTGTCCAAATGGCCAACTGAACCACAGTGACAGAAACCAAGAGCGTGGAATAATGCAGAGATAGATATTTCAGATCTAGAAGCAGAAAAGTGGTAGAAAGATAAGAAAGCAGAGTGGCACTTGGGACAGAGAAAGGTTGGGTATAATACACCAATTCTGATTTATAGTTCTTAACCTGATGGTAGTGATTCCATTTGTCAGTTCTCTGGGACTTGAGGTGCTGAAAAGAATGTAACAAGGATCCAGAGCTCTCAAAGCCCTGGCTGCAACAGCTAGGATCGGAAAATCAACACTTGAGCTTCGAAAGCACTGTTATTACTCTTCCCTGTGTCTCAGGCCTGAGTGCACTGCTGAAAGGTTTGCTTGGAAGACCCCCCCAAGGCAGATTCTGAGGTCAGTGTGTCATTTAACAGAAATTTCTCTATTGTCACACATGCCATATTTTAACTGAAAAAATTTCCAGTTGACAACCTTTTAATGGTTTCCTAATGTAACACTAATTGGTCTCTGTGTTCACAGTCAATAGGTGATTTCCAAGATAGAACACTACCCTGTGCATTCCAGCTAAAAGGAATCCTGCAGCTATGAGTAAAATTTTACCTCAAGCATATCAGTTATGACTTTCCTCAATTTGGAACTTTATTGTCTTTATGCTTCCAGGATTCTGCTAATCCATGTCATTAACACAATTCTAAGAAAAAAAAAAACAGTTATCTAAATTATCTACTAGACATATGAGGTTATACAGAAAAAAGTACAATGGTAACTTAGATATGGTACAGTAACATAGGAAGGAACACATCAAAATATGAATTCTAATGTAGAGTTTAAGAAAAACCAAACATGATAACACATGGAACTTACTACAATTATGATAAAAAAATTGCAACACACCACAACTGGATTGGGGAAGGCACGATTTATAGAACTGTCTGAGGGGCTTGTGTCATGCTACTGAATAACTATTTGTGTTTTCAAATGAAAATCACTTGATGACATGTAATCTATTCGAGGTTGTTTCCAAGAAAACAAGTGAATACATTTAATTATGCTGGCTGTGAGCATAATTACACACACATGCAGTCACAGAAAAGAGCTAATCCACTTGCCTCTCCTTGGCAGATAATAATTTAGTGATGGACACATAAATCATTGTTGTGTTTACTTGTTTCTATTTGCCATGGCTGAATCCCTCCCTGGACACTAATCATTCCATTCTGTAAAGAACCAACAAGAGGTTACATGGGACACCCCCTCCAGCTGGAAGGCAGCAGCGTGGGTTACTAAAGAAAAGTGAAGAACTACATGTAAGGAACAGGCTTCTCTTACCATGGCGGCTTATCAACGCAAATCAGTATTCCCCTTCTACGGAAGCTGTGCAGGGTCAGTCCCATAGTCTACGATCCGAAACAATGCTTTCCCAAACTTCAAGACTAGATTGCTTTTCCTGTCACAAACAAGGTAGGAGGCGAGGGCACAGCAAGACTGCTCTCTAGGACCCTGCTGAGAGTTCGCGGAGAAAGGTGGAGAATGATAGGAATCCATCACTACATACATTGCTACAGATTTACCACACTTCATCACGATTTCACTGCTAGAATGACTTCATTTCAGTGGCCCACACCACTCTGCCAGGGCGGCCATGTCAGGTGGGCCCTGTGAGCTCACATCTGTGAGCAGAGCAGCAGGGCAGCCCCTTTCTCTGCAGTACTCCTCAAACCTGGCTGCACAGAAAACACCTTGGGAATTTTCCAAAACTTCAGCCTGGAAGCTGCCACTGGGACAATGAAACTGACCCTCTGGAGCTGACGCCCAGGAACTAGTACCAAGACCCCAAGTGGGACGTCAGAGCTGAAAACCAAGCCCTCCCATCTGTATTCGCTTCAAACATGACAAGAGGTAGCAAAGTAGGTGGGAAAAGCTGTGGACTTGTTTATTATACAACTATCAAACAGCTACTTCTCTGGCGAAGTTTCCAAGTGCGTCAGACAAAGGCGAGGAGGGAAACCTCTCCAGAGAAGCAGCTCTACGAATTCTGAGCTCCTGGTCTACGATTTTTCGGTTTGTTTGTTTTTAGGGTAGTAGGGGGTACATGCACAGCAAGCAAAAAGCAAAGGGTTTTGGACTCAGAAGGCCTGAAAGAAAGCCCAGCTCTGCTGCTTTCTCAGGCAACTAAGTTTGTACTTTTATGCCTAATTTCCCTGGCCTTTTTCCACCTATAAAATAGTACTCTACATGAGACAATTCACAGAAAGCACTTAAAGAGTTTCTGATACATATGGTAAAACATGGCATTCACTAGGTATTAGCACCTTTTTTCAGAAAAAAATAAGCTAGAGCTCCACATAGTTAAAAATCTATACGCTTGTGTTTTATTTATTTATTTATTTATTTTTGGTAACTGTTCTAAATCACTTCATAATTACACTTATTTAAAACAAGACAGTGGTTTTTTGTTTTTGTTTTTGTTTTTGTTTTTTTTTGAGACAGGATCTCACTTTGTAGTTCAAGTTGCCCCTGAGCTCACTTTGTAGCCCTGCTGAGCCTTGAACTCACAGCAATCCTACTGCCTCTGCCTCCCGAGTGCTGGGATTACACACATGAGCCACCATGCCTGGCACTGTGGTATGTGGTTCTGATTGCTGCTGGGTGTGAGTCAGCACACCTGGCATTGTTGTATGTACTTATCAGGGATCAAACCCAGGCCCTCGTGCTTATAAGGCAGGCACCAGAAACACTGAGCTAAATCCCTGGCCCATCTACTTTTTTGCTTAAATGTTCCAGGTAAATTGTCTTAACCAAAGGGGATTTGAAAATGCCTAAAATCCCTTGTATTAACCTAATTTAACCTTTACTCCACAGACAGAAAAATGCATCATCAGATTCCTTGTTTCTCATTTTATGTGGGTTTTGCTCGAGAATTGTTTGCCTATCCTTATGCCTTCAAGAGTTCTACCTATTCTGCCTTCCAGCACATGTGGTGATTTTAACATCTAGATCTCAACCCCATTCTGATGTTGGTTTAATGCACAGTGAGACACACATGTCTAGTTTCAGTCTTCAGCATGTAAAATGCCAAGTTTTTCAGCACCACTTAGGGAAGAGGCTGTCTCTCTTCCAGTAGACGTCTTTGCCCCCTTCTGTTAAAGATAAGATGGCTGAATGTATTTGGAATTGTTTATGCAAGATCTAGTCTGTTTCACTGATCCACAGGTCTCATGCCAGGATCCTACAGCCTATAACAAACCTTTGGCACAGCAAAGAAGTCACCAACAAGGTGAAGAGATGGTCCACAGAATGGAAACAATTTTTGCCAGCTTTCCTTAAAGGTCTAGTATATAGAATATTAGAAGAACTAAAAAAAATCATATCCCCCAAATTTAAAGACCCAGTCCAAAATGGGCACCTGAAACGAACAGGTTCTTCTGAGATAAAGAAGTAAAAACAGAAAATAAATTTGTGAAAAAACGTTTGACATCATTGGTCGTCTGAGAGATGCACATTAAAACAATGCTGAAATTTCCCTTCACTCTACAAAGAATGACTGTAAATAAGAAATTAATCAATAACAAATGCTGCTGGGGATGTGGAGAGAATAGAACCCTTCACTGTTGGTGGGAATGTAGACTGATACAACCACTATGGAAATCAATGTGGAGATTCCCAAACAGCTAGGATTCGAACCAGCTATTTACCTTTTGGGCAGCTTCTACAAAGGATAAAAAGCCAGGAAACCACAGCAATTTATTCATACCTATGTTTATAAGTGCACAGTTTGTAATAGCTAAATCTTGCAAACAACCCAAATACCCAACAACTGATAGATTAAAAAGACGCAGTTTTTCATACAATGGAGTACTACGCAGCCATTAAAGAAGGATAAAAGCAAGACACTGATAACTAAATGGGTGCACTTTGACACTATACTCTCAAGTGAAATGAATCCAACACACATTTGTAAATATGACATTACTTCTCTGGAGTGAGAGACCGAAAGTGTAAATAAATACCAAAATCTACAACAGATGATAGGAAATAAGAAGAAACTGTTCAAAAGGAAAGGGGAACTATGGAAGGGAGAAGGAGAAAGGAGAGAACAGAAGAGAAAAAAAATGAGAAAAGAAAGTAAAAATGGAGACACCACTTCTGTAAATAAGGAGGTGAAGAGGGATTGAAGAGAGAAGGAATTGGGTAAAAAACAGGAATCAAGACAACCGTGTGCAGGTACAAATCCCCTCCTCTGAATGTGATCACTATGTATATCTAAAGTGCCCCAATAAAATTAATTTTTAAAAAATACAGCACTGGAAGTACCCTGGGGCAAGACAATCTTCTGTCTGAAGCCTTTCTGGTTGGGTTAATCACACGGATCCCTATTGTAACTATGGGGAAACACAGATGGTAAAGGGCTTTTATGTAGTTTGCTAAAGCATTTGTATTTGGTGTTGTCCTTGGGAGGCTTGACTGACTACGATAAGAGTTTCTCAGTCTTCAGCCCAACTGAAGTAGAACAAAGAGTCCCTGACAGGACTTGACTAGCACAGGTGTGAAGCATGGCTTGGGATCCATCCACCCGACAAGCTTTAACATTCAGGGGGAAAGGCCGACGTTCAGTTCTGGGGGGAATAGTCTCCTTCAGCTGCCCACCCTCCTATCAGTGCAGAGGGAAACATAATTTATTATTATTGTACTGGCTGCAGATTGGAAACATAGTACCAATGTACAAATTAGAGCCTCTAATTCTAAAGTAATTATCAGCCAATTTCAGAGTTGTTAACAAGATGGAAACTGTGAATGTATTATGTGATTCACCCTTACAAATCAAATTTTGATTAGATAATACTGCGTGTTAATATGGATGCTATTCAAATTTCTTAAAAGGATTTTAGTATAAAAACTTTGATAGAAATTTTCAATAATGTATGCAGAGTTAGGGGGAGAATGCATGATTGATGGTTTTTTCTTATAAACCTTATTAAATCTCCTGATTTGGTTGGTATCCAGCTGTCTTGACTCTGAATTAGGAATTCTAGTTGTGATGAAGACTCACGTGCATTGATTAGAACATCTCACACAACTTTTAAGAAAATGAGTCATCAGAATTGTAGAAATGAATGGAACGAAATTTCTGACTAGAAGCCCTTGTAGATTTTTTTTTTCAGAGTATGATAAGATACATTTCTTAAATATGCATTCATGGTAGAACCTATACAAGGACACCCTCATCTCTTTATTTCATGTAGGTCATATGTAAATCCACCTCAGACTGTAATCCTATCAGTGACATCAGGTGGTACAAATGCAGCAGCTTAGGAGGACGTGAGGTAATCAGCATGAACTTCTCACGTCTCAAGAGCTTCATTTCTGCGGGGTTTGGACTATATATCACTTCATAAGCAAAAGTGATTAGTCTTCAACAAAATGACCTTTGGGTCACCTGGTTTGGCCTAAATAACAAGAAAGAATAAATGATAGAAACAAAAACTTGACAGTTCCCATAGAACAGATATTGTCTCAGTTTAGTACTTTTTGGTTAGAGCTAAGTAATTTTGCATATCACAATCCCAAAAAGAATATCCCTGGATGTAAGCAGACATGAAGGAGAATCTCGGATTTCAAAGGTGGACAGTACATATCGAAAGAAATATTAATACAGCCTCCATTTAAAAACAAAAGTGCTTGGGCCGGGGAGTTAGCTCAGTGGTTCCAGCGCCTGTCTCGCAAGTGCAAGGACCCGGGTTCGATTCCCGGTAACCATATAACAATACTGGGTGTGGAGACTCACACCCAGCAGCAACCAGCACCACATACCACAGTGCCGGGCGTGGTGGCTCATGCCTGTAATCCCAGCACTCGGGAGGCAGAGGCAGGAGGATTGTGATGTGAGTTGGAGGCTGAGCTCAGGGCCAGCCTGAACCACAAAGCGAGACCCTGTCTCCAAAAACCTAAAAAAACAAAACAAAACAAAACAAAAAAACAAAGTGCTTCGGAGAACTTATCCTTCTAGAATGAGTGAGGAATGCTTCTTTTGAGTGGCTATTCACTGGACAACTGAAATAGTTTTAGTTTTCCTATGTGGTCTGGTTCTAAAACAGAAACAAAATCTATTAATTCTGCCTTTCTCTAATCCAACCCACACTATGATTCCAGAGTCATCATTATTAAAATACGACAGTGACCATTTCCCTCTTTAGTTTAAAAACGTCCACAGTGGGCC